>CAUYLG010006791.1:0-18002 GCA_963573385.1 Cacajao melanocephalus | reverse complement strand
CACCCCCACCCAGGAGGTGGTTTACAGAATGTCCAAAGTCCACTGGCCTTTGGAATGTCCAAACCCCTCGCCCCCACCCCTGCCCAGGAGATGGTTTATGGGCATAAAAGGTCTTGACACCCTCCTTTTGGGGCCACGGCTTAGAGAGACGCGAGTCCTCCGTGGCTGCTGGCAATAAATGACCCTCTGAATTGGCTTACTTTTGTCTCAGTGGTGATTCTGTACTCACTTGATTGCAACAGTACTCCCAAGGCTTTGACTGGAATGTTATATTTTCAGATATAACCAGTTGGCTTTCAGAAACTGTGGTTGAATTTATGAAGACAATTGATGCTTTCAGAAAACCTTGTCTGGTATTTTTGTCTAGACAGGGTTGCTTGCCTTTAAGTAAGTGAAGAACATCAGTTTTGACATGCCCAGGATTTTAAGTTTTTGGGGGACCTCCAGAAAAGAGGTATTCAACCAACTGATGCAAGTAATATAGGCACAGTGATGTTGAGTTTTTGCTTTGGCTTATTAGCCTCAAGGGGGTTTTCAAAAGTGTAATCTGAGGTTTCTTATGAAAACCTCCCAACAAAGCTAAATTTAAAAAGAGTGTATATTATCAATCACCAATCTTGATAAACTTAAGTAAATAATCAGAAAATGATCAAAAAATCTGATTTAAGTAAAACAGAGAAATGAAACTCATTTAGTAAACATTATTCTGACTGTGACTATCTTTGGTTAAATTATGGGGGCTTTAGAGAAAAAAAATGTTTTAGAAAAAACCTATGTCCCATTATTAGATTCTATGTCATTGTTTTTAGGTTTTATTATTTACCTGCAATTTGGACTGAATCTTGAATTTTTTCCTGTCTTTGAGAATCTAAACTAAGGTTTTCAATTATATGCCTATTCTTCTGATTTGGAATCACTAGAAATTAAAACTAGATTTATCTTGAGGCCCTACAAGCCGAAGAAACTCAACTTGACTTTAAAGAAAAATCACCACAACAGCTTACATTTGAACAAACTTAATGACATATGAATTGCAAACTAAAAAAATATTTCAGATAGACACCCCCTACTTCTGCTCCAACTGAAAATGAACTTCAAATGCAAAATCTAGACATTTTTTCAAATGCCGGACACAGAAACTACTTAATAGACTACTCCAAATATTACTCTTTGTTTTACATTTATTTCCATAGAAATGCCTCTTATTAAAACCTGTTTGCCTGGACCTATAGTAGCCTAGTTTTCAGAGACCATCTGCAATGCCATCTTCTAAAATGAGACACACTGATTTAAATGGACTTACCTATTCCTAGGAATGAGAGACTGGCTTAAGTGGATACTTTGCCACTCAGCTACTACAGCAGTTTTTTTTTTTTCCCTTTGGTCACCCCACACTGGAGTGCAGTGGTGCAATCTCAGCTCACTCCAAACTCTGCCTCCCAGTTTCAAGTAATTCTCCTGCCTCAGCCTCCTGAATAGCTGGGATTACAGGTGCCCACCACCGTGACCTCTTAATTTTTGTATTTTTAGTAGAGATGGGTTTTTGTCATGTTGGCCAGGCTGGTCTTGAACTCCTCTCCTCAGGTGATCCTCCTGCCTGGGCCTCCCAAAGTGCTGAGATTACAGGTGTGAACCACCATGCCTGGCCCCCAATTTAAGTTTTAATGTATATAACTTCTGGGAAAGTTTCAGACCTGGTAATATCGGGGCTCAGCAAATGATACCCCTTATTATGGCACTTTAATATGCTGAACTAATGAAGAAGGCTCAAGGTGTTTCTGATCATTTTCTCCCATCCTGTCTCTCAACACTCTGTCTTCTTCCAAAGCACAGAATGAGGCTGTTCTCTGAAGTTCCTTTATCTGCCTAGATACTGGACCCACCATAGAGAAACACAGTGGTCTTCAATCCCCTCGCTAAAACGTCATTGATCAGAGAACATTAAAGCTCTTATCACAGAGGAAGAGACTGAAAATTAAACACCACACCTAGACCCCAGAAAAATATTGTCTCTAACTATTGTCTGTTCTATTGTCCCACTCAATTTCCAAAGAGAATTATTTACAAACCATTGTATGAGCATTGGGAATATTCATTCTCCCTAAAAATTATTTACTAACTCACAAAATTGCCACATTTTCCCCATCTCCCCCTTCCCTAAGTAGCATTGTGTATAAGCATTTGGGCATCATTGGGTTATTGGTAATCATTTTTCTGAAATTTTCCTATGCTTACACATATTGAATAAATTTGCATACCTTTTTCTTCTGTTAATCTACCTATTATAAGTTCATGCTCAGAAAACCTTTAGAGGAAAAAGGGAAAGCTTTTCCCCTTTAAATACACCATTAACCAATTCTGTGATAAAACTGTGTCATTGATGAATGAGTGAAGTTCTGACATACACCTTTATTGTTTCACTGTTTCCTCATTCATTAACCTAAACAAACATGCCAACCAACATTCAAGGCAAAAGGACACTAATCTGTCAATTATACCAAAGTAGGATACAGCAACAAGAGTTCAGCAAAAATTTCAAAAGCATTCTGTAATAATCAATTGGCAATATGAATTTACAATAAGGAGTTTTTTCCTTTATTATTTAGCATTGTGTGCTACATCTCTTTTATGTTAGTAAAATTATATATATACATATATATATATATATACTTTTTTCCAGAAACTAATTGTTAAGTACTTACAAGTAAATAATTGAATATAACTGTGCTGTTCTCCTTACATAATGGCTGTGTTTTATTTCATGAGATTATTTTTTAAGAGTGCAGCTATGTTTAATGCAAATATAAGGCTTATTAAGATAACTAGGCTTAAAAATTAAACCAAAAGGTAAAGTTTTTTAATAGATCACTCTTTTAAGGAGTATTACCCAGATAGAGCTTGAATCCATTACTTTTATCAACCCCAATTCGTTTTAATAATGATTTTATAGCTAGAATTGATTATTAGACTTGTTTGATTATTAGATCAGTTCGAACTATATGAAGTAATTCAGTGGATGGTCTTAGTTTATCTTTCTAGCATTATAACTAAATCACGTGTGTGTGTGTGTGTGTGTGTGTGTGTGTGTTGTGGTGGGTCAGAAAGTGAGAGAGTGAGAGAGAGAAAGAGAGAGAGAGAGAAAAAAAACAAAGCAACAAAAAGTATTATTTTAAAAACATCAAGCACAAGTCATTTATGACTGTGCTCCTGAGCTGGGAGGAGCCATTTCCCACATTTTTAAAAGGATAAACATGTTTTTTATCTCCTCATATCATTAATTTACTCTTTTTCTAAATGGTTCTCAAAGTTTAAATATAACAGCACATTTAATAGCAGTAAAAAATACCTTAAAAACTAGATACTCTTTGAAAACTGCCTTCTTAGAAGTCATTAAAAGTCTTTCATTTTAAAAGAACCCTGCTTTAAAATAAGCTTAAATAGAAAACTCAACAAGGTTTTTAAAAGTGATTTAAAGAAGCTTCATCTATCACAAAGGCTTATGATTGCTTCACTTTATTCTTTGTAGAATTCTCCATATAGGTGTGAGAAAGATGAATTATACCCCTGGATACATAAGAAATACCTTGATCCACTAAATCCATTGTATAGGGAAGCAATTTATAATAGGGTTTCATTATTCTGGTCTTCTATTATCATCAGAATATCGTAATCACTCCAAAGTGTCTCTGGCGTTCTCTATGTGACATCTTTAAATCTACCATCACAGTACCTGTCTTTGTCTTCCTTTTATTTGAAAAGCAAATAAACTACCAATTGTTTTTTAATTAATTTGATCAATGATTTAAAGCTCTTCATTTGGTTTCAATCTGTGTGGAAACTCACCCACAGCATCTTTTGCTTTCATGTGATTCTAGAAGCCAATTTTATAATAAAGTTTCCCTACAGGTTTCAAAATAATCAAGTTTATATTCCACTTGGTTTTCAGTGCACTTTATTTCTCCCTATATAATTGTAAAAAGATATGAGAAGACACGTTGATTTTATGTACTTCTATATAGGAAGTCTAAAGACCAGGTGACAGAAAAGAATAAAAAGGCAAACACTTAAACTTAACTGATTATCAGAATCAATAAAACAACGGTTTAGGAAATAGAGCATTCTGCAATCCACTGAAGATATGCTGAATCAGTTTCTTCCAGGTCTGGGGACTAGGAATTTATTTTTTCTCAGCTGTTGAATTATCCCAATGTAAACAGTTTCAGTGTTTAAATTTGGAAATCAGTGTCGTAGATGAGTGGTTGTCAAAATGTTGTTCATAGACCAGCAGCATCAGCATCACCTAGGAAAATGTTAGGAATGCAAGTTCTTGGGCCCCCTTAATCTCTGAGGATGAGACACAGGTGGTTCTGATGCATGCTGACAACTGAGAATCACTGTAGCACACAGACACAATGAACGATGAGGAGGGTAGAATTTATTAAGTGGAAGGAAAGTACTCAGTAAAGAGTGGTGTTCTGCACACAGGCTTCCACCTCACAAATTTGAATACCATGCCACCACCCATGAGTTGCCAAGGGAAGCCTCCTCCCCTACATAAGGTGCAAATTTCTCGTGGTTTAACCCTATTCTCTCAGGGAACATGCCGACCCTTAGTGTGAGCCACTGCGCATTGAATTATTTCCCTGACTGTGCGTGTGTTAACGGACAGAATTTTTGACAAGTGGGTATGTTTAGGCAAGCCCCTGTGCACAATGATCTGGGCAGGTCAAAGATTCTTTGGGGGCCCTTCCCTATCTGATGCATGCTGATAATCGACAAATGCTAGGCATTTGTCAGCTTCCTGCTTCTATCATTCCAGCTTGCAAAGAGGAACATCCAATGGTGTTAGAATAGAGATGAAGACTGATCTTAACTGCTTCCTGCTGATAGGGGGCGCTGTTTTGGGAAGACCACAGTTAGATCTCCCTCGGAGGCCTATCTAAGGGTCGCCAGTAAAAAGGGCCATCATCTAAGGTGTTGGTTGCTTGACAGTTTAGAGTTTGTTGAAGGTGACAAAAGACAAACCGGATAATTAGAAGACATGTATCAAAATGAAACAAAAAGAGGTGGGTAAGGACAGCCCAAAAATCCCAAGACTAATGGCACACCCAGATAACTGGTGGCTATAGTTATGCCTGCTAAGATTTGGGTGCATGGGGCTTGGCTTTGATTAGCTCCCTTGGTCTTATTTTCCCATATAAAGAAACCTCCAGGTTATGGACAACCTATTTACTCCTATCACCTGGCAGGATTTGTAGGATAATTGCCCAGAACGAGAATATTGATCCAGACTTTTACATTACTCATCCCTTCTGTTTCTTCTGATATATGATACACTCATGAAAATAAATGATCCATGTTGATGCCGATCCATGAAAATAAGCAGGGTTAGTTTAAAATGTGGGCAAAAAACTTAAAAACAACTGAGTTTAGAATTTAATGACAAACATATGGTAAGTTTTGAAACTTATGACGCAGTGGCGTGATCTCAGCTCACTGCAACCTCCGCCTCTCGAGTTCAAGTGATTCTCCTTCCTCAGCCTGCCTAGTAGGTGGATTACAGGTGTATGCCAACATGCTCAATTAACGTTTGTATTTTTAGTAGAGACGGGGTTTCTCCATGTTGACCAGACTGGTCTTGAAATTCTGGCCTCAAGTGATCTGCCCTCCTCAGCCTCCCAAAATGCCTGGATTACAGACATGAGCCACAACGTCTAGTCCATTCTGTTAACATTTGTTCTGCTTGATATTTCTGAACATTTCAGCTATTCGTGAGTCCTATGTGTTTTTCTTTATTGCAGTGTCACAATCTCTAAAGTTATGAGAAACCTGCATTTGAGAACACCTGTCAAAGTCTTATAGGTGATTATAAACCATCTTTTGAAGAGAATAGAAATGAGACAATTGTCTGTGAATAACAAAATGTCCAGGGTAGTTACAGTTATGATGCTGTCTTTTTTTAAAGGCTTGTGAATTTCTCTTTTAGTTATGTCAAGCTGATAGAGCTACTACCAAAATGAGGTATTTTTGGAGTAAGCGAAATCAGTGTTTGTGGCTTCACTTCAAATATAAATATAGTTTAAAAATTCCACTTTGCCATTTAGGCTAATATGAACATGTGTTCATATACAAAGTTACGTATTCAAAGATAGTCACTCATTTTACATATATTTTGAGAAAATATACACAAATTTTTATATGTACCTCACAAAAATATCTACCTCTTTTTTGTATATTAAAATTACAATATTAAATATTAACAATCTGCTGCAATATTAAGATAAATGATATATAACTTGATAGATATTGTTGCATAAACAAGTTCACTGACATCTTATTAGTATAGCTTAAACAGAAATTTGAGCTTAAGCAGAAATTGATTTCAGTTCATAATTACCAACAATTCTCTTGTACTTTATTCCCTGAGTATAAATTAGGCTAGAAACAAGACAGCGCTGTCAGAGGAACTCCTAAGTACCAAGCCTCTGGTTTAATAAATAACCACATTCCAAGCTGACAACCACTTACAATTACAGAATAATTATGGACATACAGAGCATCTCCCACCAAGCCTGCCAAATGTCCAGATGTCCTAAGAATGTAGACCTCTGTACTTAAAGATAAATTAATGAGCAAGCATAGGTTAAAAGATAAATAGTCATCAATATGGTCACTGATAACACTCGTAGCCCCTACCTTTAGTGAGCATGTAGACACATTCCGATTTTGATTATAGATCCCTATAGTTTCTTTTAAGTAGAGACACTAACAAAGGATCGGGTGTTCCCTCTCCTACTTTCTGAGGACTCCCCACTTTGTAGCAGAATAGTTTCTAATCAAATTGCTTCATTTACTGTGCTTTGTGACTTGGTCTGAATTCCTTCCTGCCTGAGATCCACGAACCTTCTCTTGGGAAATGAATTGGGACCATCTTTTTAGGCAACATCTCTAGAAACTGCACTGACTAATTTGTGAGCACATGAAAGCCGAGTGGTTTTTCTTTTCTTTTCTCTTTTCTTTCTCCTTCCTTCCTTCCTTCCCTCCCTCCCTCCCTCTTTCTTGTTTTCTTTCTTCTTTCTTTTTGTGGGGGATGGGGTCTGGTTCTGTCGCCCAGGCTGGAGCACAGTGGCACGATCTTGGCTCACTGCAACCTCTGACTCCCAGGTTCAAGCAATTCCCCTGCCTCAGCCTCCTGAGTAGCTGGGATTACAGGCGCCTGCCACCATGCGCATCTCATATTTGTTTTGTTAATAGAGACGGGGTTTCACCATGTTGGCCCGGCTGGTCTCAAACTCAGATGATCCACCTGCCTCAGCCTCCCAAAATGCTGGGATTACAGGTGTAAGCCACCACGCCCAGCCAAAGCAGTGTTTTTACAGCGAGTTTCATAGAACTATATCCTTCTAGTAGAACCTATTAGGATTTTATGGGATACTTACAAGTAGCAGTGATAATTCAGTTTTGAAATTTGAATAAAAACCAAATCACTTCAGTTATACCCTAGCCATACACTGACACAGGTATAAAAATATTTACCTCTGTAGGTTCATCTCTGCACAATTTCTCAATTAATGAAAGTAAAACTTTGAAGTATATTAAATGTTTTTTTTTTTTCATGAATACACAGGAGTTTTGAATGAGATCATGACCTCAGTCTCAGGGCATTTGAAGTCATAATCTGTGCATATGCTGCAGACAGCCTTCTGTCTAACTTCTACTGGGTAAATTTCATTTAACCAACTGAGCTTCTATCTCAGTTTGTGCTTCTCAGTTCCTTAAATTACTAATTCTCTCCCAGGGCATTGATTTATCTTTTCTATACCAGGGATCTTCTTCCTGTACCATCTGTGACAGTTCTTTTTGGAAATACAGTATTTTTTTACACTGAAAAATGAAGAACCAAAACAAAGCAAAGAAACCTAGAATCCTTTTGGCCTATCCTTTAGCCCTTCATTACCACCACGTTCTTCATTTTCCCCACACTCCTTTGGAATCATTTGTATATTGAGAGTAAACTGGATGTGAATTCATTTTCTCCAGCCCCTGCAGATTAAAATTTGCAATGTTAATCACTCCTTGTGGGAATACAGCTAAACTGTTCCTGGATTACTCTCTTTTTCAAGGGCCTAGATATATATGTAATTCCCAAGTTCTAAGCAGAAGGAACTAGGCTACGATACCTGGCACGTTGCATGCAATATGTCATTGAATTGATCAATAATGCTATCTAGGAAGGTGTGTCTGTCTGTTATGTTTTTGAAATGAGGAAACCAAGACCTGGCAATATGAGATAATTTGCCCAAAGTCCACAGAAACTAAGTGGAAGATACTGGATTCAGACTTATATTTTGGGGTCCAAAAATCCATGTGCTTTTTATGTAACAGCCAGCTTTCTGAGTTATAAAACTCTGCATATAGAAAATATGAAATGGCCAATTTTTATAACTCTTCTTCTCAATCTATTGAATATTCTAATTATACTAATATTCATTTTGGGCTGCTGCTATTGTTTTTGTTACTGTTTGAGGAAAGGAAATGGGGTATTGAATTTAATTATTTCAGTATTATAATGAGAGAGCCAAACTTGAGGACAGAAAGCAAAGAAGGATAACATATACAAATGATCCGAAGAGAGTAGGCATATTGTTACTCTCTATTATCACATGGACAATTACATAATTCTTACATCTGGAAAACCAAGAGCCCCCATACCTCCCATACCTCGTGATGTTCCCTCGGTGTTAGGAAACAATGTGTTGCACTGTCAACACTTTCTTGAATATAGACCTTTGATTTCCTAGTCTTTTTTAGGAAATCAAACAGAGATTCTACAACAAACATTTATCCCTTTATGGGTACTGAGCTTTATTTCTTATTTTGTTAGCAGCCCAAAATATTTTGTACACAGAATTAGTAACTCATCACCTCTCAAAAAGTCAGACATACGAAAGAAGTATAGTAGTCTGTTCAATAGCGCTCTTTTAAGTTGGTTACTTGGTTACAGTTGCAAAGAACTTTCTATGGAAACCAGTAGTTAGTGGCTCTGGTCTTACTGATTCAATAATTTTGACTAGGTTACTAAATTATCATCTGCTCTAACTCAGCAGGTTGTATTGAAACTCCTTCGTGAGTATATATACAGCTTTAAAAACCAGGTTAATAGTAAATTCGCTAAATATAATAATTGCTGTATTCATATAGGGTGCAATGTTAAAAGAAAATAATGGTTATTACAGATCAAGATTGAGTACTGAGTAGAAAAGCTTTGCTTCCAACCTGAAAACCAATCCAGCACAGTCTACATAGGCTCTAGAGCTAGGAGATAGATAGTATTTAGGGAGGAGGAATGGAACAGGATTTTAAAAGCCAAAGGCCATCTACCTTTCTTCCTGAAGAAAGCAATCTAAAAGCCATTAGGTGGGGCCAAACAAGGCTGTCATCTGGGCAATTTTAGGAGTGAGAGAGGAGCCATGCAGAGATCTGACATAGAGTGCTGAGATCCATGCATGGTGATGAGGACAAAATGGTACTGGGTACTGATACCACACATTGGGCAAAGAGGCGGAAAAGTGTGGTGGGCGGACAAGGGGTAGAATGTTAGAAGTAGTGATTGGAGATTGTTTATACAGAGAGCAGATTAAACAAAAAAGTAAATATATTTAAGATAACAGAGGCCATAGTTTTCATTGTCAGAAAAGGCAGTTACAGATATGAAAAGGCAGAACATTAGAATGAAGACTGTGGTTTTGTACTGAGAACAAAGTTACTGGCATAAACTCTAATCTTCAATATTTAAAGAGATGAAGTAGAGGTAGATATAAGTTTAGGTACATGTATGTTTGCACATACATATATTTCCTACCTTTGTCTGGGAATGGTACTACTTAATAGCAATGAGCATACCTCCGCCCAGATTTTGCTTTCTAAATGCCATTGTCCACTGACAGAAAGAAGGGTTTATTAGAAACAATGGTTAATTTCAAAACTGAGACAGGGGGAAAAATAACAAGATGAGCCTGGAACATTTTGTTATACTAGAAAGCAAAGAAGTATTCAAATAATGATGGGAGCATGTCAAGAGAATTTAGGAGCCTGTTTGAAGGAGCTTCACTGCCAAATTAGGTATAATTTGAGAATCAAAATAAATAATGATAATGATAAATTTAACCCATTGAATAAAAATTCATGAGCCCATAGTGATATAAATAACTAAATTAATAAATTACTCAGAGAGGAAAAAATCTCATTTTTAACAGTAGAAGATCAACTTGTGGAAATGTAGGCATAATATTGGAAGTGAAAATCACTTTTTATTGCCATGAAATTAACAATTATTTCAGCCCAAATTTTAAAACTAGTGGAGAAAGTTTTCAAAACAGATAAAATATTTCCATGGTATTAATGCACCTCCCCACAAAACATCTGTTCATTACAAAAGAAAAAAGAAAAAATAACTTTGCAGTAGAGAAAACTGGCAGATATCACCTCAATCAAGTAAGTAAAAGGAACATTATCAGGAATGGGATAAATCAAAATTCTGTGCACTGAAGATGAACTAAGAAGAAAGAGAAAAATATGACTTTAGTAATTTTTTAGCCAAAAATGTATAACTTGAATCACACAAACCCAAATTAAGGGACTGCGTTAGTCTTCTAGGATTGCCATCACAAATTTTCAAACCTTGGTAGCTTAACTCAGAAGAAATTTATTCTCTCACAATTCTGAAGGCTAGGAAGCCTGAAATCAAGGTGTCAGCAGAGACATGCTTCCGTGGAAGGCTCTAGAGGAGAACTTATTCTTCCTTCCTTCAAATTCCAGTGGCCCCAAGCAATCTTTGGTGTTCCTCGGCTTACGGACCCTTCACTCCAATCACTGTTCCCGTCTTTGCACAGCCTGCTTCTGTGTCTTTGTGTGATTTTTTTCTCTTCTTATATGGAATTAGAACCCATCCTAATACAGTATGATCTCATCTCAATCCTGAAGTCCTTACATCTTCAAAAATCTTATTTTCAAATAAGGTCCCATTTTGGAGTTCCCATTGAACATGAATTTGGGGGGACACTATTCAACCCACTATAGAGACTTTCTACAGAATTTCTGACCTGTAATCTTCCAATGTGCAAAGGTAATAAACATCACAGAAAGATTTAGGAACTCTTCAAAATAAAGGAGACTAAAGGGACATGTCAATAAAGGAAACAAAAATATTTTTTTTTCAAAATATTAGGGATTATTAAAGACACTTGAAAATGCAGGGGAAAATTCTGCCTCCGCATTAATATGCCTGCTGGTAGGACATAAATCCCTTGCTGAAGGCAGCACTTGCTTATCTGCCCAGAGAAGGCACTAGAAGCACCAGAGAAATATGGAACCTGATTTTACTATATTTACACATTTTCTGACCATTTAAAAGACTGGAACTGCTCTATCCTTTGTCTTCTCACTATGTGGGATTTATCACTCTTTGCTAAAATACTATTTAATTAAGGCCCTTAGGCCACCGCTTTGAGAGAGAAATACTTTTCAACTGTGTCCTCTCTCATATTATGGGTATAGCACACATTAATGAACTTTACTTGTGTTTCTTTTATAAATTGGACTTTTATTAATTTTCTTGTGTCTCAGATAAGAAGTCCAAAAAGGAAATGAAAGAAATTGTTTTCTCTCTTACACCGACTAAATGTAACACTTGAATCTAAATTGGATCTTTCTATTATTAAGGGTATTATTGAGACAACTGATGAAACTTGAATGAAGTCTGAAGATAGATGATAGTAAAGTATCAGTTTTAATTTCCTGATTTCTATAGTTATATTGTGTTTATGTAGGAAAATGCCTCTGCTTGTAGAAATTTCATACTAACACATTCAGGAATAGTGAGGCATTATGTTGGTATTATATTGTATTGTATTTGCAATGCTTTCATAATTTTATAGTTATATACTTTTCAAAAAAAAAAAAACTAAAACCGGAAACCGTCTCTTTCTCATTTTAGGGGAACAATCGTTCTAAGTGCTGTTGATTTCTTGGTGATAAAGTATTTGTCAGTAAGGTTAGAACTCTGAAAGGTGGCTGCATACATGTGAGGTAATTTTGAAGCTTATGGCATCAAAACGCCCCTGGTATTTATACATTTAGCTTTCGTGATTTGTATGTTAGATACCCAAATTCAAAATACATTACCTAGTCATGGCTATAGCAGTGTCATCAAACTAAGCGAGACAGTTCAGAGTTTATCAATAGCCTTTGATAAGTGGCAAAGATTTCAGGTAAGATCTAGAAAAAAACTTGCCATGTGGCCATTTAAATTACATATATGTACAGCATTTTATTTTACATAAAATAATTTTCATCATTTATAACTTTTTTCTATAGAGAATTGGAAGCCTGGATGGGTGTGGTGGCCCATGCCTGTAATCCCAGTACTTTGGGAGGCCAAGGTGAGCAGATCACAAGGTTAGGAGTTCAAGACCAGCCTGGCCAACATAGTGAAATCCTGTCTCTACTAAAAATACCAAAATTAGCCAGGCGTGGTGTCATGTGCCTGTAATCCCAACTGGTCAGGAGGCTGAGGCAGGAGAATCACTTGAACCCAGGAGGCGGAGGTTGCAGTGAGCTGAGATGGTGCCACTGCACTATAGCCTGGGTGACAGAGTGAGACTCTGTCTAAAAAAAAAAAACAAAAAAGAATTGGAAGCCTGTTAAACTGAAAGGAGGATAAGTGGTTACAGACCCAATAACAATAAGTAGTATTTAGTATAGAAATATTTTTCTCAAGATTTAAAAATTATTTCTGATTTTCTTACCTTTGAAACATTTTTGTTAAGAATACCCATAAAATAAAAACACAAATAAAATATTGTAAATGTTAAAATGAATTTTACTTTGTTGTACTCAAGTATCTTCCTTTTGTATATATCATTATATTCATTTTTTATTTCTGTGGATGATTTTATCAACCTTTAATAAACATTCCTGTTCATTAAGCCTTCCATTAAGGCCAGCATTCATTTACTTGTAAAATAGGCAGTAATTTAAGTTTTAATGGATTTGAATATGAATAAAAGGAATAATTCTTTCTCTTAAAGGACTCTCCCAGAGAAACAAGTTAAAACAAAAATCTACCCACCTGGTTTTCCAATGAATAGGACTAATAGATTGCTTAAAAGGTACATATAAATTAAGAAAAATTTTTTGTCTATATTTTCCATGGCAACAAAATAAATTGCTACTAGATATTTTTCACATTACCACAGTCCTTCCAAAGTACTCCCAACACAAACACAGAAGCAGCCTCATTTTTTGACAAAAGGTCACACAGTTCATTAATTATAACTTACAAACAATGTAGTCTATTTAAAATATGTATTATTTTCCAGTTTGTGGCTTGTCTTTCACAGAACAGTGTTTAATTGGAATAAAATCCAACTATGTCATTTTTTGTTTCATGAATACATCTCTAGAGACTTACTAGAGACTATTGGCAAACCTAAGGTCACCTAAGTTTTCTCTTGTTACCTTCTAGAATGTTTAAAATCTTTTTGTTTTACATTCAGGTCTATGACACATTTCAAATTAATGTTTGTGAACATTGTAAGGTCTGTTAGAGAAGGGGAATATTTCTTTTTATTGATTACTAGGTTCATAGCTGAGGACCTTATGACAAAAGACATATTATCCAGAGAAAAGCATACAAATTTATTTGCCCTGCTTCTAGGTCTTTTGTGCTTTCATACAAATTTGTTATGCTACAATCTATAAAATATCTTCCTTGGATTTTGATTGGGATTACATTGAATCTATAGAGTTAGTTGGGAAGAACTGGTATCTTGACAATATTGAATCTTTCAACTTATAAACACAGCATATTTCTCCATTTATATATTATTTGATAATTTTCATAAGGGTTTGTAGTTTTACACATATATATTCTATACATATTACATTAGATTTATACATATCACGGTTTCTAGATTCTATTGCAAATGATACTATTTTCTCCTCATTTTAAATTCAAATTTTGATTGCTGTTATATAGGAAATTAATTGATTTTTGGATATTAACCTTATAACCTGTGACATTGCTACACTTACTTATTAATTACAGGAGTAATTGTATTGAATTTTTGAGATTTTCTATCTCAGATAGTCTGAAAATAAATACAGTTTTGTTTCATTCTAATCCATATATATCTTATTGTGCTTCATTTTTTATTAGAATCATGAGGACTTCTGGTAAAATGTTGAATAAGAAATTTGAGCCCCCTCACCTCCCTCACTCCGGTTCAGATACTGTGCTTCTCTGATGTCCTCTGCAACCCACAGACCAGGAGATCTACAACAGACTGAAGAGTGCCGCAAGTTACCAACACAGATCTGAGCAGTAGCTCCAGCAGATAATGTGGGTTGTCGGCACAGATCTGGGTGAACATTTTGACTAGCGCCGAGAGCACCTGTGGGATGAGGCTACCTGCTCCCCAGAAAGCGGGGGAGCTGAAAGCAGGGAGACAGCTGATACAGCTGGGTGGGTCCCACGGGTGGGTCCCACCCCCATCGCCCAAAAGATCAGCAAACTGAAGCCCTCTTGCTTGAGCGTTTCGCAGACAGCACATCAGTTCCAGCTCAACCCAGGACGATCAATGTCGGTGGTGGGAAGGGCGTCCACCATTGCTGAGGCAGATCTAACCCTACCTGTGTAAACAAAAGCCAGAGGAAGCTTAAATAGCAACTGGACTGAGTCCATGACAGCCCAGCAGCACCTCTGCAGGCAGACAAGGGACAGACTGCCTCCTCAAGTGGCTCCCTGACCCCTGTATAACCAAAAAGATGCCTCATACAGGAGAGCTTTGGTGCTCACCTGGTGGGTACCCTTCTGGGATGAAGCTACCAGAGGAAAGATCACTCAGCAATACTTGCTGATCTGCAACCCCCACAGGTGATTCCCAGGCAAGCAAGGTCTAGAGTGGACGTCCAGCAGTCCTGCAGCAGAGAGACCTGACTGTTAGAAGGAAAACTGAAAAACAAAAAGAAATAGTGTCAACCTCAACAGAGGACGTCCACTCAGAGACCCCATCTGAAATCATCAACTTCAAAGATCAAAGTTAGATAAATCCATGAGGATGGGAAGAAACCAGCACAAAAAGGATGAACTCATCAAAGACCAGAACGCCTATCCTCCTCCAAGGGATCACAACTTCTCACTAGCAAGGGAACAAAGCTGGATGGAGAATTAGTTTGACAAATTGAGAGAAGCAGGCTTCAGAAGGTGAATAATACCAAACTTCTTTAAGCTAAAGGAACATATTCTAACCCAATGCAAAGAAACTAAAAACCTTGAGAAAACATTAGACGAAATGCTAACTAGAATAACAAGCTTAGAGAAGAACATAAACAACTTAATGGAGCTGAAAAACACAACACAAGAACTTCACAAAGCATACAGAAGTTTCAACAGCCAAATCAATCAAGCAGAAGAAAGGATATCAGAGATTGAAGTTCAACTCAATGAAACCCAAAACAAGAAGGCAAAATTAAAGAAAAAAGAGTGAAAAGAAATGAGGAAAGCTTTCAAGAAATATGGGATTATGTGAAAAGACCTAATCTAAGCTTGATCAGTGTACCTGAATGTGATGGAGAGGATGAATTCAAGCTGGAAAACACTCTTCAGGATATTATCCAGGAGAACTTCCCCAACCTAGCAAGGCAGGCCAGTATTCAAATCCAGGAAATAAAGGGAACACCGCAAAGATAATTCTCAAGAAGAGCAACCCCAAGACACATAATCATCAGATTCACCAGGGTAGAAATGAAGGAAGAAATGCTAAAGGCAGTCAGAGAGAAAGGTCGGGTTACCCACAAAGGGAAGCCCATCAGACTCATAGTGGATCTCTCAGCAGAAGCTCTACAAGCCAGGAGAGTGGGGGCCAACATTAAACATACTTAAAGAAAAGAACTTTCAACCCAGAATTCCATATCCAGCCTAACTAAGCTTCATAAGTGAAGGAGAAATAAAATCCTTTACAGACAAACAATTGCTGAGAGATTTCATCACCACCAGATCTGCCTTACAAGAGCTTCAGAAGGAAGCACTAAACATGGAAAGGAACAACCAGTACCAGCCACTGCAAAAACGTACCAAATGGTAAAGACCAATGATGCAATGAAGAAACTGCATCAACTAACAGGCAAAACAACCAGTCAGTAACAAAATGGCAGAATCAAATTTACACAAAACAATATTAATGTTAAATGTAAACAGCCTAAATACCCCAGTCAAAAGACACAGACTGGCAAACTGGATAAAAAGTCAATATCCATCGGTGTGCTGTATTCAGAAGACCCACACAGATAGACTCAAAATAAAGGGATGGAAGAAGATTTGCCAAGTAAATGGAGAGCAAAAAAAAAGCAGGAGTTGCAATCCTAGTCTCTGATAAAATGGACTTTAAACCAACAAAGATCAAAAGAGACAAAGAATGGCATTACATAATAGTAAAACGATCAGTGCAACAAGAATAGCTAACTATCCTAAATATATATGCACCCAATACAGGAGCACCCAAATACATAAAGCAAGTTCTTAATGACCTACAAAGAGACATATACTTCCACACAATAATAGTGGGAGATTTTAACACTCCACTGTCAATATTAGACAGATCAATGATGCAGAAAATCAACAAGGATATCAAGGACTTGAACTCAGATCTGAACCAAGAGAACCTAATAGACATCTTCAGAACTCTCCACCCCAAATTCACAGAATATACATTCTTCCCAGCACCACTTCACACTTACTCTAAAATTGACCACATAATTGGAAGTAAATCACTCCTCAGCAAATGCAAAAGAACGGAAATAAAAACAATCAGTCTCTCGGACCACAGTGCAATCAATTAGAGCTCAAGATTAAGAAACTCACCCAAAACCGCTTAACTACATGAAAACTGAACAACTTGCTCCTGAATGATGACTGGATAAACAATGAAATGAAGGCAGAAATAAAGATGTTCTTCGAAACCAATGAGAATGAAGACACAACATGCCAGAATCTCTGGGACACATTTAAAGCAGTGTCTAGAGGGAAATTTATAGCAATAAATTCCCACATGGGAAGTGAGGAAAGATCTAAAATTGACATCTTATCCTCAAAATTGAATGAGCTAGAGGAGCAAGATCAAAAAAAGTCAAAAGCTAGCAGAAGACAAGAAATAATTAAGATCAAACAGAACTGAAGGAGATAGAGACACAAAAAACCCTTCAAAAATCAATAAATCCAGGGGACTGTTTTTTGAAAAGATCAACAAAATAGACAGACTGCTAGCCAGACTAAGAAAAAAGAAAAGAGAGAAGAATTGAATAGATGAAATAAAAAATGATAAAGGGGAGATTACCACCGATTCCACAGAAATACAAACTACCATCAGAGATTACTACAAACAACTCTATGCACATAAAACAGTAAACCTGGAAAAAATGGATAAATTCTTGGACACTTACACCCTCCCAAGACTAAAGCAGAAAGAAGTTGAAACCCTGAATAGACTAATAACAAGAGCTGAAGTTGAGGCAGCAATTAATAGCCTACCAACTAATAAAAGTCCAGGTCCAGACAGGTTGACAGCCAAATTCTACCATTCAAAGAGGAGTTGGTACCATTCCTTCTGAAACTATTCCAAACAATACAAAAATAGGGAATCCTCCCTAACTCATTTTATGAGACCAACATCATCCTGAAACCAAAACCTGGCAGAGACACAACTGAAAAAGAAAACTTCAGGACAATATCCATGATGAACATTGATGCAAAAATATTCAACAAAATACTGGCAAACCAAATGCAACAGCGCATCAAAAAGCTTATCCATCAGAATCAAGTGGGCTTCATCCCGGGTATGCAAGGCTGGTTCAACATACACAAATCTATTAACGTAATCTATCACATAAACAGAACCAAAGACAAAAACCACATGATCATCTCAATAGATGCAGAGAAGGCCTTC
>CAUYLG010006790.1:0-12896 GCA_963573385.1 Cacajao melanocephalus | reverse complement strand
CACAGAGCTAGGCCTTCCCGGGTTCAGCTGTGCTTACTGTGAAACTCTCAGTCCTCAGCACTTCCAATTGCTGTTCTCCTTGTGGGGATGGGACCGGTAGAGCCGGACTCAAAGGGCATCCCATCCCGTATACTCTGCGCCGAGAAGCGCCGTGCCGGGGCGCCGGCAAAACAGCCGTGCTGGCCAAAAAAGTCGCACTGGCAACCCGTGTGGCTCCTCCGCCAGGAATCTCCTAGTCTGTGGGCAACAAAAATTCGTCTGAAAGTGCAACGTCCACTTGCTCTCTGCACTTTCACTGGGAGCTACAATCCTGAGCTGTTGTTAATCGGCCATCTTGGATCTCTCCCTGATTTGCATATGTTGAACCATTCTTGCATCCTGGATGAATCCCACTTGGTCATGGTGAATGATCATTTTAATGTGTGGTTTAATTGTGCTTGCTAATGTTTTGTTGAGGATTTTTGCATGTGCTTATCAGGAATGCTGACCTGTAGTTTTCCTTTTTTATTTTGTCTTTGTCTGATTTTGGTATCAGGGTAATGCAGCCTTGTAGACTGTGTTTCAAAGTATTCTCTCCTCTTCAGTGTTTTAGAATAGTTTTGGTAGAATCAGTATTGGTTGATATTAATTCTTCTTTAAATGCTTGGTAGAGTTCATTAGTGAAGCCATCAGGTCTTAAACTTTTCTTTGATGGCAGATTTTTATTAAAGCTTCTATCTCGTTACTTCTGTTTGGGTTTTCTGTTTCTTCATGATTGAGTCCTGGTAAGTTGTCTGCGTTTAGGAATTAATCTATCTCTTCTAGGTTTTCCAATCTATTGGCTTATAGTTGCCTATAATAATCTCTAATTAGTCTTTAAATTTTTGTGATGTCAGTTGTAATGTCTCCTTTTTTGCTTCTGATTTGATTTATTTGTGTCTTCTCTCTGTTTTTCTTAGTCTAGCTAAAGGTTTGTTGATTTTAACTTTTAATAAACCAACTTTTCAATTCATTGATCTTTTTATTGCTTTTTTAGTCTGTTTCATTTGTACACTGATCTTACTTCTTTCTTTCTTTCTACTAATTTTGAGTTTGGTTTGTCTTTTTCTAATTTTTTAAGGTGCATCTTTAGACTGTTTATTTGAAGTTTTTCTTTTTTCATGTAGGTGTCTATTACCATAAGCTTCCCTCTTATTACTGCTCTTGCTGTATTGCATACGTTTTGATGTGTTGTGTTTTCATTTTTATTGCTTCAAGACATTTTAAAATTCCCTTCCTAATTTCATCATTGACTCATTGGTCATTTGGGAGCATGTTATTTAATTTTTAATGTAGTTATATAGTTTCCAGAGTTTTTGTTACTGATTTCTAGTTTTATTTCATTGTCAGATAAGTCCTTGATAGGATTTGAGTTTTATGAATTTGTTAAAACTTGTTTTGTGTTCTAGGATACAGTCTGTCCTGGAGAATGTACCATGTACTCATGAGAATAATGTGTATTCTGCAGCAGTTGGGTGAAATGTTCTCTAAGTGTCAAGTCCATTTGGTCCAGAATGTAATTCCAGTGTTTCTTTGTTGATTTTGTCTGGATGATCTGTCTGTTATTGAGAGTGGGGTATTGAAATCTACAACTATTATTGAATTGTAGTCTGTCTCTTCCTTTAGATCTATTAATATTTGTGTCATATGTTTAGGTTCTCCAGTATTGGTTGCATATATGTTTATAATATATGCTTTTGCTGAATTGATCCTTTTATGATTATGCAATGACTTTGTCTCTTTTATAGTTTTTGACTTGAAATCTCTGTTATCTGATGTAAGTGTAGCTTATCTTGTTCTTTTTGGTTTCTTTTTGCATGGAATATCTTTTTCCATCTCTTCACTTTCTGTGAAGTAGAATGTAAGCAAAATTAAAACTCAGGTAGGATGTGATATGCTCTGAGAGCAGTATAAAGTGCTGAAGAGATCACATGAAATTACAGTTTTATTTGATTCTAGAAATTAGTCCTCTTGGAAGAGAACAATTTTATCCTAAGACTTACAGAATAAGCAAGATTTCCGTAGATGAAGATAAAAGGCATTTCAGAGAAGATATAACTTGAGCTAACACATTGTGTCAGGAAAGTGAGAGTGTGCTTGGGACACAGGATATAGAGTAGCACATGGAGTATATGTAGGTGATCAGTGAGAGGTGAGAATAGCAAGGTAGACTGGGGTTGGATCTTGGAGGATGGGGAATCCCAGACGGAATGATTTACCTTACTTCTTCACCCATTCTTAGGAATTCTTACAATATGTAAAATATGTGCTTAGTTTTTTTTCTGTCTCTCCCAACTCAGTTCAACTATGAATGTTCCAAGGGCAGGGGCCTATCATATTCTTTCCTACTCTCCACAGTCCCCAGAGGTAGTCAGTGTGCATTTGTTGATTTTGATTGGTAGGCAAAATTTGGTCTGGTGTTTTTCAACTTCATTACTGTGGTAAACCAAAGATTAATATGTTTGTTTTTGATCGTTCCAGAAAAGAGATAGAGCCAGTGGTTGCTGAGACTGTAGAAGAGGTGAAAAAGGAATCTATCCTAGTGTGTCCACCCTTACGAAGCCGAGCATACACACCACCTGAAGATCTCCAGAGTCGTTTGGAATCTTATGTTAAAAAAGTTTTTGGTTCATCTCTTCCTTGTAATTGGCAAGATGTCTCCCTGGAAGATGGTCGTCTAAAGTTCAGTCTCTTGGTGCATTTAGCTGATGACCTGGGTCATGTAGTTCCTAATTCCAGACTCCACCAGATGTGCAGGGTTAGAGATGTTCTTGAATTCTATAACGTTCCTGTTCAAGATAGATCTAAATTTGATGAACTCAGTGCCAGTAATCTGCCCCCCAATTTGAAAGTCACTTGGAGTTACTAAGCAATTTGGAAGAGAAACACACTGAAATCATTTTTTTTTCCCTGGGCAAGGGGGCTGCTTATCATACGTTTCAATACTTTACCATATGAAATACTACCAGAACTGTTCTCTAAACCCACTTTTTCTATAGGTGAATGTATCATCTCTTTTTTTTTTCTCATATGATGAATGGACAAATAACAGGACTTTCTACTTTCATATTTGCTGAAACTGTTTTTTAACTGAATTTAGGTCATTAATAATTTGAAAAATTTTGAGAGGACACTGTCATTAACTTGGATTTAAGACAGGAGGACATTTCAAGTTCACACCCTTCATAGGCATAAAGTAGTAGTTGCAAGAAAATATTTTCATCCTGTTAGGACTCATATCTAAGGTAGAGTTATTATATATTGCACATATACAAATAAACTTGTATTAGATAGATACCTATAAAAGAAACAGAAGTATGTTGCATGTTACTGACCATTCTAGATTAATTTCTTTTGGAATTAAAGTAGATTTGTTGAAGTGTATTGTGTGTTGTAAATTTTTTTAAGTGAAATTTACTTGTGTTCTGCCTTGGCATTTCTTTCCAGTAAGTATAACTTTGAAAAATTAGAATATGTGCCAACTATTGAGTGCTATGACTCTTGCTCATAAGAGATGTGCCAGATTCTATGTCTAATTGTGTATTCTCTTCAGAGAAGATGATGCTTATTTTAAACCTTTTTTCTATAACTTCTAAAAAGTGGTGTTGAGTGTTCACTAGAATAGCAAGTCTTTGTACTTTAATGCACTTAACTTGTGGAAATAAATAGCAGGTTATCAGATGGTTCTGAATGACAAAGTTAGTTGTTAAATTTAGGATTATTTATTTATTTATTTTGAGACAGAGTCTTGCCCTGTCACCCAAGCTAGAGTGAAGTGGCACAATCTTGGTTCACTGCACCCTCTGCCTCCCGGGTTTAAGGGATTCTCCTGCCTCAGCCTCCCAAGTAGTGGAGATTCCAGGCATACGCCACCACGCCCAGCTAATTTTTTGTATCTTTAGCAGGGACAGGGTTTCACCATGTTGGCCAGGCTGGTATTGAACTCCTGACCTCATGATCCACCTGTCTTGGCCTCCCAAAGTGCCGGGATTACAGGCATGAGCCACTGTGCCTGGCCAGGATTATTTTTGTTCAAGCATTAGATATGGCTGGAGAGTAATGAGACAGAAGGAATGTCTTGCATTGTTTTGACTGCTGACAATTCCTAAAGAAATGTAATAGGAAGATTTTAAACAAAGAAATTGCATTTTTTTCTCTTTTCCAGGGTGACTTGAGGAGGGCAGAATTCAGTTGGGTATATAAATTCTGGAATGTTCATTAAGAAAATTAGTTAATAGTACAGCCATGCCCTACAAATGTCATCCGAAGGCACTTCATTCAAGAACTTCAGGTGTCAGTGCCTGGAGTTCTGGAGCTGAGACATTAGAGTTGATTTCTTGATAACCATTGGGGTTTGGTTCCAGGACACCTACTTGGATACCAAAGTCCACAGATGCCCAAGCCTTTTGTATAAAATGATGTAGCATTTGCGTATAACATATGCACATCCTCCCGTATACTTTAAATCATCTTTAGATTACTTATAATACTGAATACAATGTAAGTGCTATGTAAATAGTTGTTATGCTGATTAGGGAATAATGAGAAAGGAAAAATGTATCCATATTCAGTAAATATATCAGAATAACGTTCTTTAGTTTTCCTGAAGCATGCTTCAAAAGATGATTATGCAGTTATCTTTTTTCCCTCTGAACATTTTTGATCCATAGTTGGTTGAATCCACAGTTGGGGAACACACAGATATAGAAGACCTACTGTATGTCCAGCTTCTACTATGTAAAAGATTCAGCATGGAATCATTGGACTTTTGTATACAGGATTTGATTATCTCATTTTCTATACAGTTTTTCCTTCTGATCCAGAGACACAGAAAAACAAAGGCCAAATTGGAAATAAGGGATGAGGAGGTCTGTGTGGAAAACACTTGGTTACAACTGGAGAGTTAACTGCAAAAACCAAGCAGCTTCATATGACTGTTAGGACAGAAGAAATTTCTCCTTTGTAGCCTAGAGCAGTATTTTCAAAATTTAATGTGCATATTAATCATTTGGGGATCTCTTATTTTTTTTTTTCATGTGGGGATCTTTTAAAAATGCAGATTCTGATTCGCTAAGTCTGGAGTAGATCCTGAGCTTCTGCATGCTTCAAAAGCCAATTATATTTTGAGAACACAGATCTAGATGCTAGTATTGAGGTGGGAGACAAGTGCCACTGCCTGAAACAGTCGTAAATTTAGCCAGCAAGGAGGGTAAACATATCCCCACAGGGAAGGTAAACCACGTCCATCGGTACCTCTAGAGGGCATCACTGGTTTATAGTTCAATACAGTGAATATACCAAAATAAGGCCTTTAGTTTTCCTGAAAGATTAAATTTAGGCTTGCTAACTTGTTTAATGAGATAGTCAAACAGATGGTGTAATTTTATTTTATTTTATTTTATTTATTTTTTTGTTGTTTTTTTTTGTTATTTATTTTTGTATTTTTAGTGGAGACGAGGTTTCACCATGTCAGATGGTGTAATTTTAAAGGGTTTACATTTTTTTAAATTTAATGGTTGCTACCTAAAAAGGATATCTGTTAACTAATTTTACTTAGTTGGAACTTCTGTAAGCTTAGTAGGTGTGCTTACATAAAGCCTGCTAACAAAATAGAGATTCAGACTCAATAGAATAGTTTTACATATGTAATATATGTTTTAAACAGCATAAAATAGACTTCTCCTATCTTAACATGTCATTCTTTTTCTTAAAAGAAATAGCACATTCTTTTTAGAAATTTGGGAAAGATAAAAAGCTGGGCACAGTGGCTCACGCCTGTAATCCCAGCACTTTGGGAGGCTGAGGTGGGTGGATCACCTGAGGTCGGGAGTTCGAGATCAACCTGACCAACATGGAGAAACCCCATCTCTACTAAAAATACAAAATTAGCTGGGCGTGGTGGCACATGCATGTAATCCCAGCTACTCGGGAGGCTGAGACAGGAGAATCTCTTGAACCTGGGAAGCGGAGGTTGCAGTGAGCTGAGATAGCATCATTGCACTCTAGACTGGGCAACAAGAGCAAAACTCCATCTCAAAAAAAAATTGCTGCTTATAATTACCTAACATTTTGGTATATTTCCATATGAAAAATATTTTTTTCTGTATTTTACAATTATTATGGCATCATGCCCCCCTTCACATTATAAGCATTTCTTCATGTTTTTAGATAGACAAGAGTAACAAATTTGATTAATAGCATATTATATAATTAGATGTTATGCAATTTTTCAACCAATATTCAACTAGATATTTAAGTTTTTCCCAGTGTTTTGCTTTTCTTTTCTTTTTTAATTCTGCTTTTCTAGTTCTTAGAGAGTTGGTTTGCCATAAATCTTTCTACTCAGAAGTAGAAGCTACTCTACTGTAAATTTCTTGACCCTAAACCTAAGAATGAACAGTTTGGTCCTGCTTCTTTGATTCACAGTCCCATTAGCATGTATTCTGTGAGTCCTAAAACACAAAGTGACAAGGACCTTTAAATTTTTACTAGGTTGTTTCACAGTGCAAAAGTCCTGAAGCTTTAACTTGAAAGGTTTCCAAATTTAAAAATAGGCTGTGTCCTCTGATTCCACAGAATTTCAAAGTTAATCTTAGCTGTACGGTAACAGACTGCAGCAACCATCAAAGTTCTGCTTTCCATAATGAAATATAAAATTCAAAATATGTAACACTGAAATAACAATAATCATATACCGTCCACATTCAAATTTCACCAATGTCCTAGTAATGACCTCTATTGCAATTTCACCTCCAATCCAGGATCCAATCCTAGTTTATTTAGTTGTCCATTAATTATTATGTTTCTTGGTCTCATTTATTATTCCATATATTTTTTCAAGTAATTGATCTCACGTAAGTTATCAAATTAGCATAAAATTATAATATTCCCTAGCTAATGTCAATTGGATCTATAATAATATGCCCACTTTCATTTTGGGTTATTTGTTGTGTCCTGTCTTGTTTTTATTTAATCAGTCTAGGTTGTAGTTACCAATTTTTTAGCTTTAGCTTTATTTTATAATTTTAAAATTATTTATATTGTTCTTCCTTTATCATTCAGTTTGAAATATTTCCTAATTTCCAGCATGATTTCTTTTTGACTCATGACTTATTAGAAATATGTTTGATTTTCAGATACTTGAGAGTTTTCTAGATACCTTACTGTTTTTAATTGCTAATTTCATTGAGAATATGTGATTTCAGTATTTTTACAAGTACTACGATTTTATGGCCCAACTTATGGCCTATTTTGTTGAACATGCCATGTACATTTGAAGTTATTGAGGTGATTAGGGTAAGGTCATTATGCTCTTCAAATCTGCTGTTTAAAGAGGGGTTTAAAAATCTCCATTCATGGTTATGGAATTGTCTATTTTTCCTATTTCTCCCTTTAATTCTGTCCATTTTTGCCCCATTGATATCTTAAAATCCATAATTTGGTTTTATGATTTTTATGATCCTGTCATATAGATATATAATATTTATAATTGTAGTCATTACTACTTTAGGTTTCTTATGCTTACTGTTGCAGGGTATTATTTTTTTCATTCACTTAGTTGCATTCTGTCAATGTAAACTACATTAATAATTTTTCACCACTGTCCAGATTTTTAGTAATTAATTCCTTGGTTTGTTTAAAGATTTACTCCAAAAGTATGGCCTATAGTTTTAGTTCAGCAAATATAAGTTTGAAAGATTGATTTGTGTATATTTGTGACACTATTATAATATTCTAACAATATTATGTTTGTAGGATTCATCCAGGTAATTGCATGTAGTTGTAATTCATTTATTTTTGTTCTTTAGAACAGGAATGGCTGGGTCAAAAGTTATTCATATTGTCACATTTATTAGACAATGTCAAATTGCTTTCTGAAGTGGTGGTACCAATTTATATTCCCTTAGTCGGGCTTGAGTCTGAGTGATTCACTTCCTAACCAACTCTTATTTTTGGAATTTTTAATTTTTGCCAACCTTATATGTATGAAATATGCCCCGTGATTTTAGTTTGCATTTCTTTGATAATAAATGAATTTAAGCCTTTTTCCCATATGCTTGTGTTTGTGTCTCATTAGTACCTGTTTAAGTCTTTTTCTCATATTCATCTTAGATTTTTAGACATTACTTTTTTAGGAATATTTGATGTATCCTAGTTAACAATTCTTAATCAGTTGTATCTGTAGCATAAGTCTTACAAGATAGTAGCTTGTAATTTTCAAGTTTTTTACGGAGTATTTGGCCGATCAGACTTCCTTAAAATTAAAGAAGTTGAATTTGCCAGTGGTTTCCTTTAAGTTTGCTCTTTTTAAATGCTCCATCACCTCAAAAAAGATCCAATACCCTTATGGAGATAGTCCTTTTATTTTCTTGTTATGTAAAGTCCTACTAACAATTCATTCTACAGCTATTTCAAAAACCCGTGGGAATTAGTTGAGGAGGATTAGTAGGAGATTTGGTGCTCCCCACATTCTGAAAGTGGAGCTTGAGTATTTTATTACTGGTTACTGTGATCACATTTGTATTTTTCAGCTTATGTTGTCTCAGGAAAGAAAGATTTGCAAATGCAGAGCCCTTCAGAAGTTACCTTGAGTATTTTATTGTAGAGGAAATATATGCCCTAATGGTGCCAATAGAGGTCAAACAACTTCTATGAAGAAAATTATTAAAATATGTGAGCAAAATGTAGTGGCAGTCCCTAAGAGAGAGAGATTTCAAGAGAACAAAATGAACAGGGAAAATAGTGATATATTTATTGGATTCAGTAACTGTTAAAAGTTAATAGGAAACTAGAGCAAATGGTATGTGGTAACCTGGCACTGAAGTTAGCTCTGTTACTCTTCAAAAGGCATATTTGAGGTTTTGGCCTCCTGGGCAACGTGTGGTGGAGGTCTGTCATTTTCCCTTTACTGCTGGAAAAGAAGTCTCAAGAGGAAAAGTCCAGGTACTTTGTGTTTTAATCAGGACTACTTCTTTTGTACTGATAAATCTTTTAGCTCTTGAATTAACTAAATCAGTTTATTTACTTTAGTGTTTGGAATTTTAGCAGTTCATGAGGACAAATAGTCTTTTTGCTCATTTCATAATCTCAGTTGTAGACTTGCCAAGAGTGCTCAGATAAGTGTGTCTTTTCATTTTGATTTGCTTAGAAAGGATGACACTAGGAACTTGCTATTATGATAATACAGAGCTGGAATTTATATTTCTGATGAAAATGAAAGGCTATCAGAAGTCATTTGTTAAAATGTCTTTACTCTCTCTTCCCCACCCCTTCAATATTTCTCCCTCTTTTAAAAGACTGTTTCCTAGAATGTTATAGAATAAAGCCTCCTATTCTGGGAAACTGTATTGTGGTCCTATTTATATTTTGTTTGAAGGGTAATTTTCTTTTAATATAAGACTAATGCCATGTTAGAATTACATTCTGTGAAAATATTTCTTGAAGCTTTGAATAAATATCCTACCTATTTATGCAATTCAGGAATGCTTTGTGGTAGTGAAATATAATATTAAAAAAGTACCAAAAAAGTAAGTATAAGTTGAGTTAATGACTTTCTAATTGACTTCTTTCTGTTTGGGCACACTGGTTGGTGCATGTAATATTTAAATAGAAATAAATGTAATAGATAATATTGTTAGTGGTGGCAAATATCTGAGTTACCGGCAGCAAATCTGTATGGGTCTGCAGCAGTCTCATTTCTTGCCTCCTCAGAAGAAAGAATTCAACTGAAGGGCATAAAGGAGTAAAAGAGACTGAGGCAAATTTCAGAGCAGGAGCAGAAGTTTATTAGAAAGCTTTAGATAGGAAAGAAAGGAAAATACATTTGGGAGAGACCCAAGCAGGCATCTTGGGGGTCAAATGCCCCATTTAACCTTGAACCTAGGATTTTATATGCTGGCCTGCTTCTGGCATCTTGCACCCCTTTCCCTTCATTCTTCCTTAAGTGGAGCCACCCACATGCTTGGTGCCCTGCTTATGCTCGGGATGTGAGCATGCACAGTATGCTTACTGGAGTTTTATGCATGCTCATCTGAGGCTTTCTTTTGAATTCTGGTGGAATGCCCCTGGAAGGTCATACTCTGTCATTTTGCCTCTTAATGCACATGCTCGAGCTCATTTGCCCAGTTCCTGAAAGCTGCTGATTACCAATTTCAGGTGTTTTTATCTACTGAGAAACTGCCTCTCCTTGGTGCTGGCTGTGACCGATTGTTATTTTAGCGACGCAGAGTGACAATCACTTGATAGTTACTTGACATTCTGGTGGGTGGGGGGAACTCTCTCCTGCCCTACTCATGCATAACTAGCTACCTACTTTAACTATGTGAAAGGAATACTATACCTTAAGCTTCTTTAGAGTAGGAACTGCATCTTATGTCTCAGTAACTATGACATGTAAACCCTTGATAAATTTTTTTTGAAGTATTAATCAATTTGACTAAGAGTTGGAGATGTGGATTCCATTTCTGACTCTGTCATGTATTTCTGTATGACCTTAAGTACTCAATTTCTCGATTACAAGAAAACAAGTGAAATATGATACTTGGAAGCTATAGTATCACTTATTTTTAAGCTTCTCAGGAAACAGATGCAACATTTACACATCACTGAATTATTCTCAGCACTTCTCTCTCTGTAGGCTCATTCTCATCAGCGTGTATTTATGCCTGTGTCTGTCTCATCTCTCTCTCATATATATATATGAGAACATAAATATACATACATATATGTTCAGTATGCAAATATATGCAACACACACATATATATAGTTTACTTTCAATCTGTCTTTTTTTGACAATGTGTTTCTGAAAAAGAAACACTTGAATCTGTCTCTTTCTTATTTTTATTTATGTATTTATTTTAGAGATAGGATTTCAGATCTGTCACCCAGGCTGGAGTCCAGTGGCATGATCACAAATCACTGCACCTCAACCTCTTGAGCTCATGCAATTCTTCTGCTTCAGTCTCTCAAGCAGCTGGGACTGCAAGTATGCCTCACCACACCCAGATTTTTACATTTTTTGTAGAGATAGAGTCTCCCTATGTTGCCCAGGCTGGTCTCAAACTCCTGGGATCGAGTGATCCTCAGACCTCAGCCTCCCAAAGTGCTAGGATTACAGGCATGAGTCACCACACCTGGCCTGTGTCTTCTAATTTGAGTGTTTGATCTGTTTATATTATCATAATTATTGATATGGTTGGATTTAAAACTCCCAAAGTGCTAGGATTACAGGCATGAGTCATCATGCCTGGCCTGTGTCTTCTAATTTGAGTGTTTGATCTGTTTATATATAACATAATTATTGGTATAGTTGGGTTTAAAACTCCCATCTTGGTATTGGTTTTCCATTTATCCCATTTATTATTTGCTCCTTTATTCCTCCTTTCCTGTTGTGGCTGATTGAATTTCCCAAAGATGTGTACACAAATACACATACAAATATACACAGCCAGGTGTGGTGGCTTATGCCAGTAATCCTACAAGGTAGCATGAGGTGTCCAGCTTTGTTCTTTTTGCTTAGGATTGTCTTGGCTGTATGGGCTCTTTTTTGGTTCCATATGAAATTTAAAGTAGTTTCTCTAGTTCTGTGAAGAAAGTCAGTGGTAACTTAATGAGAATAGCATTCAATCCATAAATTACTTTGGGCAGTATAGCCATTTTTACAATATTGATTCTTCCTGTCCATGAGCATGGAATGTTTTTCCATTTGTTTGTGTCCTCTCATATTTACTTGAACAGTGGTTTGGAGTTCTCCTTAAAGAGGTCCTTCATGTCCCTTATAAGTTGTATTCCTAGGTATTTTATTCGTAGCAATTGTGATTGGGAGTTCACTCATGATTTGGCTCTCTGCTTGTCTAATATTGGTGTATAGGAATGCTTGTGATTTTTACACATTGATTTTATATCCTGAGCCTTTGCTGAAGTTGCTTACCAGCTTAAGGAATTTTTGGGCTGAGACAATGGGGTTTTCTAAATATAGAATCATGTCATCTGCAAACAGAGACAGTTTGACTTCCTCTCTTCCTACTTGAATACGCTTTATTTCTTTCTCTTGCCTGATTGCCCTGGCCAGAACTTTTAATACTATGTTGAATAGGAGTGGTGAGAGAGGGCATTCTTGTCTTGTGCTGATTTTCAAAGGGAATGCTTCCAGCTTGTCCCCATTCAGTATGATATTGGCTGTGGGTTTGTCATAAATAGTTCTTATTTTGAGATATGTGAGATATGTTCCATCAATACCTAGTTTATTGAGAGTTTTTAGAATGAAGGGGTGTTGCAAACATTTCAGCTTTTATAATCCTGTCAATCCTCACATTTTATGCTTTAGTCTCAGGAACTTCTGTTCTCCACCCGCAGACCATTTTACCCTCTATTGTGAAAAAAGCTTTGGGTTCCCAGCAAGGGGATGAGCCAAAGGACATGGGCCTTTTTTTAAATCAAACTTTATCTGATTAGCCTGTCTCCACATTGCCCCAGGAAATTATTAATCAGCTTTCTCATTGTAATTTTTGCCTTCTGATTTTTGAAACTTCCCCAATCTGGTGTAAATACAGAAAACTGGTATGGGGTTCTTTAATGTTGGGGAATCAGCAGGGACTCCCTTTGGTCCACCCAACATTTGATAATGTTATATTAAGAATCGAAAGGTAAATAAAAATTTTTATTATCTCTCATTAATACTATCTGAAAATCTTCAAAAGAGAAAACTAAATTTTACTTTGTATTAGTGTATTATCGATAGTAAAGCTTTTTTTTTTTTTTTTTTTTTTTTTTTTTTTATATTGTGTATTTCTCTGTAGCCAGGCGGGAGTGCAATGGTTAAATAATGGCTCACAGCAACCACCACCACCCCAGTTCAAGTGATTTTAATTGCACAGCC
>CAUYLG010006788.1:0-23109 GCA_963573385.1 Cacajao melanocephalus | reverse complement strand
TCTTTCTTTCAAAAAAAAAAATATATCATTCATTGTGATCAATGGAGATTCATCCCAGGAATGCAAGAGTGGTTCAACATATACAAAAGAATAAACAGATACATCACATTAGCAGAATTAAGAACAAAAACCATGCAATAGTTACAATAAATGCTAAAAAAAAAATCACTCAACAATATTCAATATGTCTTCATGATAAAATATCTCAAAAAACTAGATATAGAACTAACATACCTCAAAACAGTAAAAGACATATATAACAAATCCATAGCTAACATCATACTAAGTGGAGAAAAATTGAAAGCCTTTCCTTTAACATCTGGAATGAGACAAGGATGCCCACTTTCATCAATTTTATTCAACATAGTACTGGAAGTCCTAGCCACAGCAATTAGGCAAGAGAACAAAATAAAGGGCATCCAAATTGGAAAGGAAAAAATCAAAATATCCTTGTTCACAGATAACATGATCCTAGATTTAGAAAAAGATGCCACCAAAAAATTGTTAGAACTGGTCAATAAATTCAGCAAAGTTGCAAGATAAAAAATCAACATAAAAAATCAGTAGTATTTCTATACACTAACAACAAACAATCTGAAAAAGTAACCAGTAAAGCAATCCCATTTACAATGGTTACCAAAAAAAACAAACAAACAAACAGAAAAACCAGGAATAAATGTAACCAAAGATCTTTACAATGAAAACTGTTAAACACTTGAAGAGGGCTCAAACAAATGGAAAGATATCCTATGCTCATAGACTGGAGGAACTAATGTTGTTAAAATGTCCATACTATCCAAAGTGATCTACAAATTCAATGCAATTCCTATCAAGGTATCAATAATATTCTTTACAGAAATAGAAAAAAATCTAAAATTTGCATAGAACCACAGAAGACCTTAATTAGCCAAAGCAATCTTGAGCAAAAAGAACACTGCTGGAGGCATCACACTACCTGATTTCAAATTATACTACAGAGCTGCTAGAGTAACCTAAACAGCATGTTACTGGCATAAAAACAGACACATAGACCAATAAAACAGAATAGACCCCAGAAATACATTCACACATTTACAGCCAACTATTTTTTTTGACAAAGATGCCAAGAATATACATTGGGTAAAGGACAGTTTCTTTAACAAATGGTGCTAGAAAGACTGGATATATTGATGCAGAAGAATAAAACCAGACCCCTGTCTCTCACCGTATACAAAAATCAAATGAAACTAGATTGAAGGCTTAAATGTAAGACCTAAAAATCCTGAATCTACTAAAAGAAAAAAATTGGAGAATGCTTTAGGACATTGGTCTGGCCAAAGATTTTTTGGGTGAGACCTCAAAAGCAACAGAAGCAAAAATAGACAAATGGGATTACATCAAACTAAAAGCTTCTGTTCAGCAAAGTAAATATCAATAGACTGAACAGACTGTTGAATGAGATAAAATATTTGCAAACTATCCATCTGACAAGGGATTAATATAAAGAGTATACAAGGCCTCAACAGCAAATAATCATCATCATCATCTGACTTAAAAATGGGCAAATGGTATGAGTAGACCTTTCTCAGAAGACACACAAATGGCCAACAGGTATATGAAAAATATTCAGTATAACTAATCATCAGGTCAATGTAAATCAAAACCACCATGTAATATCATCTCACCTCAGTTAAATGGCTATTATCAAAAAGACAAAAAGATAACAAATGCTTATGGAATGTGGAGAAAGGGGAATGCTTATACACTGTTGGTGGGAATGTAAATTAATATAGGTACTATGATAAACAGTATGGAGGTTCCTCAAATAGCTAAAAATAAATCTATCATACAATCCAGCCATCCCACTGCTGGATATATGGCTAAAAGAAAGGAAATCAATATATTGAAGAGATATCTGCACTTCCATATTTATTGCAGCACCATTCACAATAGTCAAGATATATAATCAATCTAAGTGTCCAAAAACAACTAAATAAGGAAAATGTAGCCTATATACATACTGGAACACTGTTCAGCCATGAAAAAGTGAAATTCTGCCATTCTTAGCAGTAAGAATGGAACTGAAGGACATTATGTTATGTGACATAAGCCAGGCACGGAAATACAAATATCACATGTTCTCACTCACATGTGGTAGCTAAAAGAGTTGGTCTTTTGGTGACACAGAGTAGAATGATGATTACCAGAGGCTGGGAAAAAGAGTAGGAGAGGATGAGGGGTGAAAAGAGGTTGGTTAATATGTACAAAAATACAGCTAAACAGAAGGAATAATTTCTAGTGTTTGATAACATAGTAGAGTGACTACAGTTAACTATAATTTATTGTATATTTCAAAATAGCAAGAAAAAACTCAAAATGTTCTCAATACAGAAAAATGATAAATGTTTGAGGTGATGGATATCCTACTCTGATTTAATCATTAGACATTGTAGGAATGTATCAAATATTAAATGGACCACACAAATCTTTACAATTATTATGCATCAGTAAAAAATATTTTTCATTTTTAAACACTGTCTTTTACTTTATTATTACACTTTAAGTTCTGGGATACATGTGCAGAATGTAAAGATTTGTTACATAGGTATAGACGTGCCATAGTGGTTTTCTGCACCCATCAACCCATCATCTACATTAGGTATTTCTCCTAATGCTATCCCTCTCCATCACCCCACCCCCTGACAAGCCCGTGTGTGATGTTCCCCTCCCTGTGTCCATGTGTTCTCATTTTTCAACTCCCACTTATGAGTGAGAACATGCAGTGTTTGGTTTTCTGTTCCTGTGTTAGTTTATTGAGAATGATGGTTTCCAACTTCATCCTGCCCCTGCAAGATATGAACTCATCCTTTTTATGGCTGCGTAGTATTCCATGGTGTATGTGTGCCACATTTTCTTTATGCAGTCTATCATTGACAGGCATTTGGGTTGGTTCCAAGTCTTTGCTATTGTGAATAGTGCTGCAGTAAATATATATATGCATATGTCTTTATAGCAGAATGATTTATAATCCTTTGGGTATATACCCAGTAATGGGATTGCTGGGTCAAATGGTATTTCTGGTTCTAGATTCTTGAGGAATCACCACACTGTCTTCCACAATGGTAGAACTAATTTACACTCCCACCAACAGTGTAAAAGCTTTCCTATTTTGCCACTTCCTCTCCAGCATCTGTTGTATCCTGACTTTTTAATAATTGCCATTCTAACTGGTGTGAGATGGTATCTCACTGTGGTTTCGATTTACATTTCTCTAATGACCAGTGATGATGAGCTTTTTTCATATGTTTGTAGCTGCATAAATGTCTTCTTTTAAGAAGTGTCTGTATCCTTTGCCCTCTTTTTCATGGGGTTGTTTTTTTCTTATAAATTTGTTTAAGTTCCTTATAGATTTTGGATATTAGCCCTTTGTCAAATGGATAGATTGCAAAAATTTTCTCCCATTCTGTAGGTTGCCCGTTCACTCTGATGATAGTTTCTTTTTCTGTGAAGAAGCTCTTGAGTTTAATTAGATCCCGTTTGTCAATGTTGGCTTTTGTTGCCATTGCTTTTGGTGTTTCAGTCATGAAGTCTTTGCCCATGCCTATGTCCTGAATGGTATTGCCTAGGTTTTCTTCTAGGGTTTTTATGGTTTTAGGTCTTTTAAGTCTTTAATCCATCTTGAGTTAATTTTTGTATATGGTGTAAGGAAGGAGTCCAGTTTTAGTTTTCTGTACATGGCTAGCCAGTTTTCCCAACACCATTTATTAAATAGGGAATCCTTTCCCTATTGCTTGTTTTTGTCACGTTTGTCAAAGATCAGATGATTGTAATGTGTGGCATTATTTCTGAGGCTTCTGTTCTGTTCCATTAGTCTATATATCTGTTTTGGTACCCGTACCATGCTGTTTTGATTATTGTAGCCTTGTAGTATACTTTGAAGTCAGGTAGTATGATGCCTCCAACTTTGTTCTTTTTGCTTAGGATTTTCTTGGCTATCTGGGCTCCTTTTTGGTTTCATATAAAATTTAAAGTAGTTTTTTTCTAATTCTGTGAAGAAAGTCATAGGTAGCTTGATGGGGATAGTATTTAATCTATCAATTATTTTGGGCAGTAGGGCCATTTTCATATTGATTCTTCCTAACCATGAGCATGGAATGTTTTTCCATTTATTTGTGTCCTCTCTTATTTCCTTGAGCAGTGGTTTGTAGATCTCCTTGAAGAGGTCCTCCACATCCCTTATAAGTTGTATTTTTAGGTATTTTATTCTCTTTGTAGCAATTGTGAATGGGAGTTCACCTCATGATTTGGCTCTCTGTTTGTCTATTATTAGTGTATGGAAATGCTTGTCATTTTTGCACATTGATTTTGCATCCTGAGACTTTACTGAAGTTGCTTTTCAGCTTAAGGCAATTTGGGGCTGAGACAATGGCCTTTTCTAAATATACAATCATGTCATCTGCAACAGAGATAGTTTGACTTGCTCTATTCCTATTTGAATACACTTTATTTCTTTTCCCTGCCTGATTACCCTGGTCAGAACTTCCAATACTATGTTGAAAGGAGTGGTAGAGAGGGTATCCTTGTCTTGTGCCAGTTTTCAAAGGGAATGCTTCCAGCTTTTGTCCATTCAGTATGATATTGTCTGTAGGTTTGTCATAAACAGCTCTTATTATTTTGAGATACATTCCATCAATACCTAGTTTATTGAGAGTTTGTAGCATGAAGGGGTGTTGAATTTTATCATAGGCCTTTCTGCATCTATTGAGATAATCAGGTGGTTTTTTTCATTGGTTCAGTTTATGTGATGGATTTTGTTTATTGATTTGTATATGTTGAACCAGCCTTGCATCTCAGGGATGAAGCTGACTTGATCGTGGTGGATAAGCTTTTTGATGTACTTCTGGATTTGGTTTGCCAGTATTTTATTGAGGATGTTCATCAGCAATACTGGCCTGAAATTTTCTTTTTTTGTCGTGTCTCTGCCAGGTTTTGGTATCAAGATGATGCTGGCCTCATAAAATGAGTTAGAGAGGAATCCCTTTTTTTCTATTGTTTGGAATAGTTTCAGAAGGAAAGGTACTAACTCCTCTTTGTACCTCTGGTAGAATTCAGCTGTGAATCTGTCTTGTCCTTGGCTTTTTTTGGTTGGTAGGCTATTAATTACTGCCTCAATTCCAGACTTATTATTTGTGTATTCAGGAATTTGACCTCTTCCTGGTTTAGTCTTGAGAGGGTGTAAGTGTCCAGGAATTTATCCATTTCTTCTAGATTTTCTAGTTTATTTGCATAGAGGTGTTTATAGTATTCTCTGATGGTAGTTTGTATTTCTGTGGGATCAGTGATGATATCCTCTAATAAAATATTTTTGAGAAAAAAAGGACAACAAAGGCCATTCTGATGAGGTTTTAGATGCAACTGAGGACAAATATATAGAAAACTGGAGTGAAGGCTATCCTTGTTATAAATTGGCAAAGAACTTGGCTGAATTGTGCCCATGCCTGAGAACTTTGTGGAAGGCCAAAGTTGAGAGTAATAAACTAGGGTATCTAGCAGAAGAAATTCCTAAGCAAAATATAGACGGAGCCAATGGTTAGTTTTAGCTGCTTATGCTAAGATTTTGGAGAAAAACAATAATTTAAAGACAGAATTTATAACTAAAATGGAAGCATAATGAAAGATTTGGAAAATCCTCAGCCTAGGAAAGTAAAGAGTGAAAATGCATGTTCAGGAGCAGAAACCAAGGGTTTCCCACAAACCATTTGCTAAAGAGATTAGCACAGCTAGAAGGGAGTCAGGTGCTATTCCTCAAGACAGTAGAAAAAAAGACATGGAAGGCATTTTCAGAGATCTTCAATGCTGCCCCTCCCATCATAGACTCAAGGACACAGTAGGGCAGAATAGTTTCAGGCGACAGGTCCAGAGTTCTACTTGTATCCCCAGCACAGCTTCTAAACCCCAGGTATGTCTTGTGCTGCAGCTCAGAAAGGTACAAGTCATAAACCTTGGTGGCATCCACGCGGTGCTAATTCTGCAGGCTTACAGAAAGCAAGAGCTGTGGAGGATTGGCAGCCCTTACTTGAACTTAAAAAGATACTGTTGAAAGCCTGAGGGCCTAGGCAGAGACTCATCACAGGGGCAGAACCACTGCAGAGAAGCCTCACTAGACCCATGCCAAGCAGAAATATTGGATTGTAGCTGCTGCAGAGAGTCTCCATCAAGGAGATTTCTAATGGAGCTATGGAAATGAGGCCATCACAGAGAGTCCTACTACAGTACTGCCTAGTCAAGAGATCCAGGCCACTGCAAAGTCCCCTCAGGGCAATGCCTAGTGGCATTATGGAAGTGAGGTCACTGCAGAGAGTTTGCAATAAGGCAGTGCCTTCTGAAGGCATAGTAGTGGGACTGCCACTGAGACACCAGAACGGTAGAGCTGCCAGCATGCAATGCCAACCTGGGAGAGTTGGGTGTACTAAGCCCAGCCAAGTCAAAGGAACAGAGATTCCCAAGGCCTTGGGGACCCAACCCTTACACCAGAGTGCAGAGGATGCCCAACAGCAAGTCAAAGGAGATTATTCTGAGATCTCCAGATCTAATATTTGCTCTTTTGAGTTTCAGACTTACTTGGGTTCAGTACCCCTTTCTTCTTGCCTATTCCTTTCTTTTTGAATGAGAATGTGTACCCTATGCTTGTCCCGCCATTTTTTTAAATTGTACTTTAGATTGTGGGGTACATGTGCAGATCATGCAGGATTGTTGCATAGGTACATACATGGCAAGGTGGTGTGCTGCCTCGATCCCCCATCATCTGTATCTGGCATTTCTCCCCATCTTATCTCTCCCCAACTTCCTCACCCCTGCTGTCCCTCCCCTAGCGTCACCAACAGATCCCAGTGTGTGATGTTCCCCTCCCTGTGTCCATGTGTTCTCATTGTTCAACACTCACCTATGAGTGACAACATGTGGTGTTTGATTTTCTGTTATTGTGTCAGATTGCTGAAAATGATGTTTCCAGATTCACCCATGTCCCTACAAAGGACACAAACTCATTGTTTTTCATGGCTGCATAGTATTCCATGGTGTATATGTGCCACATTTTCCTTGTCCAGTCGATATCATTGGTGGGTATTTGGGTTGGTTGCAGGTCTTTGCTATTGTAAACAGTGCCACAAGGAACATACCTGTGCAAGTTGTGCAAGTGTCTTTATAATAGAACGATTTATAATCCTTGCATATATAGCCAGTAATAGGATTGCTGGGTCAAATGGAATTTCTATTTTTAGATCCTTGAGGAATTGCCACACTGTCTTCCACAATGGCTGAACTAATTTACACTCCCACCAATGTGTAAAAGTGTTCCTATTTCTCCACATCCTCTCCAGCATCTGTTGTCTCCAGATTTTTTAATGATCACCATTCTAACTGGTGTGAGATAGTATCTCAATGTGGTTTTGATTTGCATTTCTCTAACAACCAGTGATGATGAGCATTTTTTTCATGTTTGTTTCCCTCATATATGTCTTCTTTTGAAAAGTGAACTGTACATGTGAGGGATCTAGGTTGCACACTCCTTATGAGAATCTGACTACTCCCTGTCCATGGAAAAATTGTCTTCCATGCCAAAAAGGTTAGGGATTGCTGTTAAGATACCAGTAGTTTAACCCATGATTGCTTTTGTATCATATCTGAAAATGTCAGTATGGTAAAGCATCAGTATTATTGTGAACATAATTTTGACCATGTAGACCTGTTGAAAGGGTATTTGAAGAACCTAGATAGAAAATGAAGAACTTCTTTGAGATTCTTTGGAATACAGGATATAGTAACTACTTTTTCACTGCCAACTCAAATATAAAATGTAGCAGAGTTCCTTTTATTAATACATATGATATTTGTTGAATTAGAGATTGTTACTTATTCTTATGAACTTAAGATACTTGCGTAAGTGAGGGGTAAGAATGGTTTCTGTCATCAGTCAAGTGAAATCTACATGTAAGAGTTGATCTTTTAAGTGACAGAAAGCAAACTCAACCCTTTCTTTTCTGTTTGCTTAAGATAGTTGGCTATTGATTTTAGGGATTTACCTGTCAAGGTAGCTGTACTTATTGTTGATGTCTTGTCTTTTGTTGAAGTGTACCTGCCTAACTGTGTTATTTAACTTCCATGGTTCTCTCTTGGAAATAATAAAATTTTTTACTTACTGTTCCATTCTTCTACCAAATGATGTCTAGGAGATCCATGAGCCTTTTCTCTCCCTTCTCTGTTTCTCACTGTGTGTACACATATGTGCACATGCACGCATACTCAAATGCATAAATGCATCTTTCACTTATCTGTCAGCTCTTTCTGGAATCTGATTCTGTCATTGTAGAATTGTATTTATAAATATTGATTTCCACAGATATTTAAGGGTTGACATTACAGCCAAATTGAGGACAAAATGTAATAAGGACATTTAATTTATATCTTAGCGTTCCCTATAAAAAGGAATGTGAAACTTAACTAACGTTTTTTAAAAACTCATTCAATTGCTTTTTCATAGTGCTGAAAAGGGAGACTCAGCCCTTCACCTGCTGGTAGGAAGATGAATATCAGGCCCAGAGAAACATAAAAGGAGATATCTTGCTTGTATCAGACAAAATAGAAAGTACTGGTTTCCAGAGACACATGAAAAATGGTGAGCTAGGGAATGTGTCACAGCTACAAGGCTGCAGATATGAAATCGCTTGGTGAATAGAGCAAAGTGCTCTGAGGACAAACTTCGACAACAAAAGCAAACTATTCCTAAACTAGTACTGTGTCAGCAATGGACAACCAGAAAGAAATCAGGCTTGTTATCTTGTTTCTCATAGGAAATGTGGAATGACTTAATTGTTGTTGTATTCTGTATACAATAAGGAAATAAGTTTTGCCTTGATTTAATGTACCTTGTGAAGTGAGAATCATTTGTTCAGTGTCAGTGTGGCTAGGCTGGCATCTTGTGAGCATTGCCCTTTGCAGGCACTTACGTTGCAATTTTCTTTACACTGCTTAGTTTTTTTTACCATTGTTCATCTTCTTAACACAGTATACCATTTTGTTAACATCTGTTTGCTGTTATCTTTTGGTCTTTGGAGGCTTGTACTTAAATTATTTCTCACACGTTTTAAAATTTATTCCTTGCTGGAGGAAGCAGAGTGGGTATACTCAATCCACTATTTTTAGCTGGAAATATCTGCCTTGATTAAGCCGTTGGTTCTCAAACATACCTGAGGTATGTTTTTTTCCTCTCAATTCCTGGAACCTGTACTTGATTACATTAGAGAACATTGTTTTGCATTCTTTTTATCCCCTCCAGACCTATAACCCTATAGTCTTTCTTATGCTGTATTCTGCGTTTTCTCCAGCCAAGACTTTTCAGCTTTACTTTTTATAGTTTGTGTTGTGGAGAAATATAGGCTGTTAAATATGCTGTTTCATACCATTCTCTGGTATGCTTTGAGGATGGATTTGGGGCATCATACACTCTCTCTCCTCTCCGGTAATTCCTATCCCAGCTCTTAATGAGTTTCTAACTTGCTGCAACCAGAGACACATCAATGTATATGACTGGGTGGCTGGCAGCATATTGCCCTTTGGTAATTTGTAACAAGTTTTCTTACCAGTCTGTGCTTTTATTGAAAGGAATCAGTACCAACTAGGTTTATGAGTGACAGAGACCACAGTGAAACATTTTCAAAACCTATTCAGAATTAAATGTTTGCTTATTTAAATGGTTATTACCAAATGCATTCTATTCTGAAAGAAGTGAAATAAATGTGAAAGCTGTCTTGAGCTCATTAGTGAAATGAAAGAAATGTTGTGAATATCAGGGTGACTTGTTGTGGGAAATTAAATGGAATTGAAAAAATGTTAATCTCAAGTAGATTTTACTCTGCATACTGACTTTTAAATGTGTCAGTTTACATTGGCAGAAGGATCTATGAAGACTTTGACCTTCACAAGGAAGCACACAGTTATTTGACAACTGAGTGAATGTATTAAAAAAAAAGTGAGTGACATACCTGTCTGTCAATTCAGGAATTGGGGACGAGCTAACTGAAAAGAGTAGAAAGGAAGAATTTTTGCTAAGCCTTGGTATTTGAGTCAAGTTATGGAAACCTAAGTGTCTATTTGATTAATTGCATCATCTCAAAGTGATGCCTAACTATGTTGGCTAGCTCAGGTAGCATGTGGGAACAAGGAATGCACTGACTTTCTCACTTCCCTTCCTAAATCCTATTTAAAATTTACATATAACTGTGATATCAAAAAAATTAATGTGACTTCATATACTTATTCTCTACTTTTGTTTTTGTTACTTTCTCAACATAAATCTGCATATTTTTGATTTTAGTATAAAAGTGAAATTTTTCTTTTTTTACATTTTAAGGCATGCTTTACATGCAATACAGGCACAGATTTTAAGCAAGTCCCTGTGCCCTTTTCAGCCCCCGTCCTCCTTTGACGTAACTATTATTTCATTTACCATAGCTTAGCTTTGCCTATTTAATAACTTTATATAAATATAATCATACAACATGTATTATTTTTATGTGTGTGTGTTTTTAGTTCAACGTAGTGTTTAAAAAATTCATTCAGTTGGACGTATCAGTAGGTACTTCATTTTTGATGCTGTGTTGTATCCTGTTGTTTGAATATATAGCAATATGTTTAGCTCTTCACTTGTGTATGGACATTTGGGTTATTTCCAGATGTGTTGTGGTTTCACCCTTAGTTTTGAGAAACAGTCCTTAGTCCTGGAACCTTTCTCGGATTTCAGTGGAAAATCCAAGGTGTCGTCAAAGCTCTTGTAATTTGGTGGAACTCAGACTCCAAACCTTGTCTTCCTTTCGGTAAGGGTCAGCTGAAATATCTTTTCTGCTCTTTCTTCCAACTGTTATTTCTGTCTGAGCTCCTTGGAGTTTTGCCACTTCCAAGTGCATTTCAGCTGCCAGCCAAGAACTTGAGGAGGGTTATACAGATATCTCTGAGCTACCCTTTCTGTGGCTCACATTCTGTTTTGGGATTCTTAATTTCTAGCTTCTCTGGGCCTGTGCTGCATGTTCTGACTTTTTAGACTAATAGATAGTGGCTTTCTGTTTCAGTGCTAGCAGTCCAAACCAGGTAGAATGGGAGTGTCCTCAGGCGAAAAGTGGGTACGGTACATAGAATTCCAAAAAATGGCCCCTCAAGATTCCGTCTCCTACTTAATCTGTGGCACCAAGAAACATAATACTACTCCCATGAGTATGTTAAATCTTAGTTGACATTAAGATGGGGGATTATTTTGGTGGGCCCAATACTCACCTGAAATTCTTTGCAAAATCTGAGGGTTTTCTGTGGCTGGTGGCAGAAGAGGAACTCAAATTTGAGGCACAAGGAGGATTTGACGTGTTGTTGCTGAGTTATAGATGGAGACTGAGAAAGTGGTCTAAAGAAACTGAGAGAAGTCCCAGGCTGACAGCCAGCAAGAAAATGGGGCTTCAGTCCTAAAACCGGAAGGAAATAAATTCTGCCAACAACTTGAATGAGCTTGGAAGTTGCTTTTTCTCCAGAGCTTCCAGGTGAGGACTTGGCCCGGCTATTTTGATTTCAGACTTGTGATAACCCTGAGTAGAGAACTTGGCCATGCTGTGCCAGCTTTCTGACTTCCAGAATTGTGAGTAAATAAATAAAAGCAGCTTGGAAGTTGCTTTTTCTCCAGAGCTTCCAGGTGAGGACTTAGCCCGGCTATTTTGATTTCAGACTTGTGATAACCCTGAGTAGAGAACTTGGCCGTGCTGTGCCAGCTTTCTGACTTCCAGAATTGTGAGTAAATAAATGGATTTTAAGTGGCTAGGTTCGTGGTAATTTGTTATGCAGCAACAGAAAACTAACACAACAGGGATTTCCTGCAGCATGATTTCCTTCTTTCCTAAGGCTGTCCTTCAGTTTCTGCCTGATTTTGCTTATTCTCTAGTCGTTCCAATAGTAATTTTAAATAGTCTTTGTTGCATTTGCAACTGTCATCTATGGGAATGTTAGTTTGATATAAATTATCCTGCCATTACTGGAGCTAGAACTCCTTCTCCATGAAATTTGAGGATTCCTTTTTCTCCCTTCTCCTTCCCCCTCTTTTTTTTTTTTTTTTTTTTTTTGAGATGGAGTCTCGTTGTGTCACCCAGGCTGGAGTGCAGTAGCACCATCTCACCTCACTGCAACCTCTGCCTCCTGCATTAAAGCGATTCTCCTGCCTCAGCCTACCGAGTAGCTGGGATTACAGGCACATACCCCCATACCTAGCTAATTTTGTTTTGTTTTGTTTTGTTTTGTTTTTGAGACAGTCTCGCTCTGTCACCAGGCTGGAGTGCATTGGCATGATCTCAGCTCACTGCTGCCTCCGCCTCCCAGGTTTAAGCAATTCTCCTGTCTCAGCCTCCTGAGTAGCTGGGGCTACAGGCGTGTGCCACCACACCCAGCTAATTTTTATAGAGATGGGGTTTCACCATGTTGGGCAGGATGATCTCCAACTCCTGACCCCAAGCAATCCATCCACCTCGGCCTTCCAAAGTGCTGGGATTACAGGTGTGAACCACTATACCTGGCCAGTTTTGTATTTTTAGTAGAGGTGAATTTTCACCATTATAGACCAGGCTGGTCTTGAACTCCTGACTTGAGGTGATCAACCTGCCTTGGCCTCCCAAAGTGCTGGGATTACAGGCGTGAGCCACCATGTTCTGTCAAGGGTTCCTTTTTCACTTTAAAATTATTTACATGGGCTTCATATTAGTTGCATAACATTTCATTGTTTTGGAGTTCCCTTTTCCTAATCTTAGCTGTTCAGTTGTTTCTGAGTTTTGCTGCAAAAAAGTTGCAGAGAGATCTTTGAGAATCTGTTTTTTGGCTCTGCTGTTTTATTTATGTGGGGGTAAATTGGAACAAAATTCCTGGGTTAAAGGGATTAGAGAAAATGACACAGCCTTTGGAGTGAGATATGTTGGTATTTTGCCTTCTGTTAGGCTACTTAACTGGCCATGAGACTGTGGCAGGTTAACGTACTTTAGCCTTACTTTCTCCTTAGAGGAAAGGGGAAGAAAATCTATCCTTCATGGTTGATCAAGGATTAAACTGTACATTTTTTAGAAAGCATTGGCAAAATAATGGACATTTAATGGTAGATGAGGAGATGAAGATAAGGACCATAGCTATTGATGTGTTTTGCCACCTTGCTTTCCAAAAGTAAAACGCCAACTTATAGTTGTGTTGCTTTCTTTAAATAGATCTTCTGAATAACTAATTAAATGGAGATGACTACAAATAGCAGAGCACAGGACAGAGGGGCTGAAGTTAAAGAGGAAGGAACAGAGCTTAACATTTACATATCGATTGTTGAGTCAGAGCTCCAAAAGATAGATAGATATATATATGATTATTCTTTTGAGATTGCACACCTAAAGGAAATCCTTTTGAGATGATGTTAGAGGGGTGGTTTTGGACTTTTTTTTTTTCTCTCTGTGCTTCTGTATAGGTCTAGTCTATTTGTTTAGGCCAGAAAACACCTTTGCCTGGTTTGTTTCCAGTATAGCTGTAATTTGAATAATCCAGAGTTCTAAGAATTCGATACTGGAGGTCCTTATCAAGTGCTAATTGGATTGTAACGTTCCTAGTGTACCACATCGTCTATAAATATACTACTCGTTGTGTCCTCAAAGGTGCTGTTTTATAACAACACATTGAAATAATCCGTTCTTAGTATTCTACTCAAGCACTTTATTAATGGAGATGCTTAGGTTATATTGTTGCAAAACATTTCTGCTATTGACAACTTGCTCTTTTTATTTGGACGGGGGAGTAAATAAAGGTACTTAATTTACATAAGCCTATTAAATGAAATTCTCAAGAGAAATGAATTTTAAATGCAGCTTACACTGTGGTGACAGCTGATTCACTTACAAACAAGCTCGTTTAGTGGAACTGGACTAAATGAAGACTTTATATAGTGATTTTCTTTTTTTAATTTCAGCTTTTATTTTAGATACAGGGGATACATGTATAGGATTGCTACATGGCTGTATTGGACCTCGTAGTAAGCATAGTACCCAACAGGTAGTTTTTCAGCCCACACCCTTTTCCCTCCTTCCCCCCTCTAGTAGTCTGCAGTGTCTCTTATTTCCATTTATGTCCATGTGTGCTCAGTGTTTAGCTCCCACTTATAAGTGAGAACATGTGGTATTTGGTTTTCTGTTCCTGTGTTAATTCACGTAGGCTTATGGCCTCCAGCTTCATTCATGTTGCTGTAAAGGACATGATTTTATTCTTTTTTATGGCTATGTCATATTTCATGGTGTATATGTACCATAATTTCTTTATCCAGTCAACATGGATGGGCATGTAGGTTGATTTCATGTCTGCTATCATGAATAGCCTAGTGACGAACATTTGAGTGCATGTGTCTTTTTGGTATAATGATCTATTTTCCTTTGGGTATATACTCAGTAATGGGATTGCTGGGTTGAATGGTAGCTCTTATACAGTAGTTTTATAACGTAATTGTTTGTGATATATACCCAATAGTATTCATAATACTGGACTATATGAAGGGATCAGCTCCATTCCTATCAACCTCTTCCTTTCTTCTTACCCCAGAGGTGAAAGAAGAAAGAGGTTTTATTTTGCGTTTCAAAGTAGTTCTACCAATTTATAGTTGTAATGCTTTTTTTTTTAAAATGGAAATGAAAAGGCTGAGCTTTGGTTATCAGAGGTTCTAAAAATTGTAGTTAAAACTGTAAACCAAAGAATTGCTTCCCACCCCCATTGTTTGTTTCCTTTCTTGGATGAACAATTTGCAGTCTTGGTTTTGTTTTGTTTTTCTGGTAAAAATAAAATTAGCAAGATAATGAATAGGACAGCTGAACTGCTCTGTTTTTAATTTATCTTTAAAAGTGTTAAAAATGCTTCTTCTGTAATATTGTAAGTAAGGACTTTGTTTCCTTTGGCCATTGGGAGTTAAGAGCACAGCCATCAGAAGAGATTCTTCTCGGCTGGTCTCCTTTGACCTCCACAGAAGTACATTTTCTTCTTAAGAAGGCTACTTGCAAACTCAGCTAATGCAGAACATGGAGTTCATTTGTTTAAAGGCTTGCAGCCCTAGGGCACAAATACAACATATCTGTTCTTCCAATTAATTTTTGACAAGCTCAGGTGATGACTTTGATATGTCAAATTGTATATGGTATAGGCCTTGGTTACCTTAGAAACGATCTCTTTTCTTAGGTTTCTACTTAGGAATTGTAGTTCCCACAGGCAATTGTGCAGAGTATTTTCAGAATTGAATTTGGAAATGGAGGACCCTGTATTCTTCAGAGAAAGCACAGCCTCAGTTTCTTCTATTGATTCATTTAGCTATCATCCTTGAATGTCTCTGGGTATGGTTAAAATCCCTATGATCAATTTTTCTCAGCTGCAATTAGATTCTAGACTGTTTCTTCATCACTTCAGAGTCTGCATTCTCATTTCTCCAAGATCCCTTTCTGCTTGCTGCTGCTCGCTTCTGCTCAATACATTTTATTAATCTGTTGGAATGTACCTTAGACAATACCATCTACCATATTATCCTTATAGTTGCTGGTTTTTAATGTTAGTTTTTGTAATACTTAGCAATTAACTTGGCAAATTCTGTGGAGAGAAGTATTTTTTGCTCACAGATAGTATCATTAAAGTTACAAATGAATATGTTCCTGTTTATGTTCCCTTTATAGTGACACTGTTTGCAGTGTCTGCCAAATTACTAGCCAGTAGTAAGCTTCAATCAAATCAAGAGTATTTAGAATGTGCAGAGGTTTGGTAGCAAGACTCTTGAAAGTGTAAATAGAATCCAGTAAGAAAGAAGGATAGGAGGAAAGTCAGAGCGACAGAATCAAGAAAGAGTAGTCAATGGTATCAAGTTAGGCTTGACAGGTTAACTTCTCTGCAGTCCATCCCCTCCCATCAGTGCTCACTCACATGGCCTGAGTTTAGGTCATTTCTCTATTCTTCACCCACATATGCTTTGTCTGGAATATCTTTTCTTTCTCTGCTTACAATGTTATGCCTTCCTGTCAAACCTGTAAAACTCAGATTATTCATCACTTCATTGAAACCATTTCCTAGTGCCCACTCCCTATGATTTCTCTTTGTCATGTATAGATACCTGTTACTGAACTTAGCACAATATTAGAATTGTTTCTGTGACTATTTTCTCCTATTAGATTGTGAGCTTTTTAAAGATATGAGACTGTTTTAATCGTCTTTATACATCAAGTGCCTAATGTAGCATTTAGCTTTAATGGAAGCTTAAAAGTAATCAAGAAAGAAATATGAAAACTTAAAATGGGCCATTAGTTTCAGGAATGAAGGAATAATTGGTGATCTTTACCAGAAGTTTTTATTCAAGTGGTAGAGGTGGAATGCTGTATTGAAAGGGGTTGATAAAGGAATGGAAGAGAAGAGGAGTGGGCCACACTTCAAGAAGGCTGCCTGTAAAAGGCAGGAGAGTGGGTAGTGGAGGTTGTAGCTAGCAGGACAGGAATATATATATGGTACAGTCTTATTCTGGATGTGAGAACTGGGAGATATGAACTTGTTTATAGCCTAAGGGAAGAAGCCCTTGAAGAGAGTGGGGTTCAGGAGGATGTGGGAAGGGTTAAATCCAGGGTATGGGAGAGAGAGGAGCTTTTTTTATAGCCACTTCAACCATGCTTATTTTTATTTTTTAAAATTTCATCTTTTATAGACTATAGGGTACATGTATAGGTTTGTTACATGAGTGTATTGCATGACGGAAGTTTGGGGAACAGATGATCCTGTCGGATAGTGAGCATAGTACCCAATAGGTATGCACCCATCTTCTCTCCCCCACTTAGTAGTCCCCAGTGTCTGTTGTTCTCATCTTTATGTTTATGTGTATTCAATGTTTTTGCTCCCATTTAGAAGTGAGAATATGCAGTATTTTGTTTTCTATTCTTGTATTAACTTGCTTAGGATAACAGCCTCCAGCTGTATCTATGTTGCAGTTTTTTTTAAGGCTGCATAGTATTCCATGGTATGTATGTTCCACATTTGATTTATCCAGTTTGTCATTGATGGGCATCTAGGTTGACTCCATGTTTTTGCTATTGTGGATAGTACCACAGTGAACTACAAGTGAATATTATTTTCCATACACACACACACACACACACACACACACACACACACTCACTCAGTAGTGGGATTCCTGGGTTGAATGGTAGTTCTGTTTTAAGTTCTTTGAGAAATCTCCAAACTGATTTCCAAAGTGGCTGAACTAGTTTGCATTCCACAACAGCATATAAGCATTCCCTTTTCTTGGAAGTCTCTACAACATCTGATAGTTTTTGACTTTCTAGTAATCTCTGTTATGATTGGTGTGAGATGGTATCTCATTGTGGTTTTGATTTACATTTTCTTTGCCCTCCTGCACCCCGGCTTGTTTTTGTCTTGCTTTGTTGCCCAGGCTGGAGTGCAATGGTGTGATCTCAGTTCACTGCAAACTTGACATCCCAGGCTTAAGCAATCTTCTTGCCTTAACCTCCAGAGTAGCTCTTTGCCCATTTTTTAATTGTATTGTTTGTTTTTTGCTAGTTGTTTTAAGTTCCTTGCAGATTCTGGATATTAGACTTTTGTCAAATATCAAAATATTTGCAGTTTTTTCCTCCCGTTCTGTAGGCTGTTTTACTCTGTTGGGAATTTCTTTTGCTCTACAGAAGCTCTTTAGTTTAATTAAGTCCCACTTGTCAATTTTTGTTTTTGTTGCAGTTGCTTTTGAGGACTTAATCACAAATTCTTTGCCAAAGCCAATGTCAAGAAGGTTTTCTAGGTTTTCTTCTAGGATTTTTATCATTTGTGTATGGTGGTGGGGATGCGGGTCCAGTTTCATTCTCCTGCATATGGCTAGCCAGTTATCCTGGTACCATTTATTGAATAAGGAGCCCTTTCCTCATTGCTTATTCTTGTCAATTTTGTTGAAGATAAATGGTTGTAGGTGTGTGGGCTTATTTCTGGGTTCTCTGTTCTGTTCCATTGGTCTATATGTCTGTTTTTGTACCAGTACCATGCTTTTTTGATTACTGTAGCTTTATAGTATAGTTTGAAGTTGGGTAATGTAATCACAAATGGATGTTGGATTTTATCGAAGGGTTTTTCTGCATGTATTGAAATGATCATATGGTTTTTGCTTTTGATTCCATTTATGTGGTGAATGACATTTATTGATTTGTGTATGTTGAACCAACCTTACATCCCAGGAATAAATTTTATTGCGGTGAGTGAACTTTTGATGTGCTGCTAGATTTGGTTTGCTGGGATTTTGTTGAACATTTTTGCTTCTATGTTCGTCAGAACTATTGGCCCGAAGTTTTGTTGTTGTTGTTGTTGTTGTTGTTGTATGTCTGCTAGATTTCGGTTTCAAGATGATGCTGCGATCATAGAATGAGTTAAGGAGAACACCCTCCTCTTTGATTTTCTTGGAATAGTTTTAGTAGGACTGATACCACTTTCTCTTTGTACGTCTGATAGAATTTGGCTGTGAATCCATCTGGTCTGGGGTTCTTTTGGCTTGTTAGGGTTTTTTTGTTTTTGTTTTTTTTTAATTAATGATCCAATTTCTTAACTTGTTTTTGGTCTGCTGAAGTTGCACTTTCTGTCTGTTTCAATCTTGAGGTTTTGTGTTTCCGGGAACTTACCCATTTCCTTTAGATTTTCTAATTTGTATATGTAAAGGTGTTCATAATCGTCTCTGCTCTTTTGTGTTTCTGTGGGATCGGTAGTAATACTATCTTTGTCATTTCTGATTGTGCTTAGATTCTCTCTTTTTTGTTGTTGTTAATCCAGTTAGTGGTCAATCGATCTTGTTTATTCTTTCAAAAAACCAACTCTTGGTTTCATTGATCAGATCATCCATATGGACTTTTGGGTCTCCAATTTTATTCAATTCTTATTTGATTTTAGTTATTTCTTCTACCAGCTTTAGAGTCGAATTTTTTTTTTAAGTTTCTCTAGGTGTGATATTATATTGTTGGAATCTTTCCTTTAAACATTGCTTTAGCTGCCTCCCAAAGATTTTCATAAGTTGTGTCTCTGCTTTTGTTAATTTCAAAGAATTTTGATTTTTGTCATGATTTCATTGTTCGCCTAATGAACAAAAGCAAGTTGTTTAATTTTTATGTTTTCGTGTATTTTTGAAAAATCTTCTTGATATTGATTTCTATTTTTATTGCACTGTGGTCTGAGTGTGTTTGGAATTATTTTAATTTTTTTTTGGATTTACTGAGACTTGCTTTAGGACACAGCATGTGATTGATCCTGGAATATGTTACATGTGCAGATGAGAACAATGTGTATTCTATGGTTGTTAGGTGGAGTATTCTGTAGACGTCTCTTAGGTTCAGTTAAAGTGTTGAGTTTAAATCCAGAATTTGTTAGTTTTCTGCTTCAGTGATCTGTCTAATGCTGGCAGTGGGGTGTTGAAGTCTCCCACTATTATTGTGTGATAATGGCAGTGTAAGTCTTTTTGTAGGTCAAGAAGAACTTGTTTTATGAATCTGGGTGCTCCAGTGTTGGGTGTCTGTATGTTTAGGATAGTTAAGTCTTCTTGTTGAATAGAACCCTTTACCATTATGTAATGCCCTTCTTTGTTCTTCCTGATGGTTGTTTGTTTAAAGTCTATTTTATCTAATATAGGAATAGTGACTCCTGCTCTTTATTTTCCTTTTGCATGGTAGATCTTTATTTTTACTTTGAGCCTGTTTGTGCAGTTACATGTGAAGTGCATCTGTTGAAGGCACCAGACAGTTGGGTCTTGCCTTTTTATCCATCTTGCCACTCTGTGTCTTTTAAGTGGGGCATTTAGACCATTTGCATTCAGAATTAGAATGATATATGAGATTTGGATCTTGTCTTTATGTTGTTGGTTGTTTTGTAGAGTTGATTGTGTAATTGCTTTATATTGTCTATGAGCTATGTGCTTGAGTGTGTTTTGGTGGTAGCAGCTTTTAAATTTGGTTTTCATGTTTAGCACTCCCTTTAGGACCTCTTGTAAGGCTGGTGTGATAATGAATTCCCTTAGTGCTTACCTGTGTGAGAAGCATTTTTATTTCTCCTTCACTTACAAAGCTTAGATTGGTGGGATATGAGGTTCTTGGTTGGAATTTATTTTCTTTAAGAATGCTGAAAATAGGCCTCTAGTCTCTTCTGGCTTGTAAGGTTTCTGCTGAGGTATGTGGTTTTTTTTCCTCGTGCATTGACCTTGGAGAATCTGATGACTATGTGCTTTGGGAATGGTCATGTTGTAAGTATCTTGCATGGATTCTCTGTTTTTTGTGAGTTTGTATGTCTTCCTCTGTAGCAAGATTGGGGAGATTTTCATAGAGTATATTCTCAAATATGTTTTCCAGGTTGCTTACACTCTCTCCTTCTTTTTCAAGAATGCCAGTGAGTCGTAAACATGGTCTCTTTACATAATCCCATATTACTCAGAGGTTTTTTTTAAATTCCTTTTTATTTTTGTCTGAGTTGATTTGAGAAATTGGTCCTCAAGCTCTGAGATTCATAGCATGTTCTATTCTGCTGTTAATGCTTTTGATTTTATTATGAAATTCTTGAAGTAAAGTTTTCCCTTCCAGAAGCTCAGGTGGTTCTTAAAATGGCTATTTTGTCTTTCAAGCTTCTGGATTGTTTTACTGGATTCCTTGGATTGGATTTCAACTTTGTCCTGCATCTTGATGAGCTTCCTTGCTGTCCAGATTCTGAATTCTGTGTCTGTCATTCATTCATGTCAATCTGGTTAAGAACCATTTCTGGGTTCTTGTGAATCCAGAGTTCTTGTGCTGATTCTTTCTCATGTGTGAGGGCTAGTGTTGCTTTAACTGTGATGTAAGTTGGGTATACGTAGCTGACTTTGTTTCTGGGTGTTTACAGAGGGCCATGATTCTGTACAGAATCTTTATTTGCTGCTGGATTTTTAGAAGTTTTCTCTGGTGCTGTGTATCAGCAAAATGTTTTGGTGGTGTATTTCGGGCTGCAGTCCAGTAGGTGGTGCTTAAGAGTGTTGGTCAGCAGATAGGCTCTTAGCCACACAGCTCTTTTTTATTTTGGTGCTGTTGGCAGTTAGTGTCTGTGGTGGTGGGAGAGAGAGATGACCCCCCTCATCTGGTCCACTCCTAGGCCATAGAGGAGCCCTGCCCAATCATGGCTCCATGCCCGCATTTCCTTCGTTAGATGTTCTGGTCCACAGGCTCCCTCAGGCAGGAGCTGCAGTTGGCAGATAGGCCGTACCCTTCCTGGGCTGGCCTTGTGGAGGGAGACATAGCCCACTTCCCTGCCGGCCTGTGAACCCGGGCATCAGAGGTTAGACTTTGATGTGTCAAGCTGTCCTCATTCCTTTGAGACCAAAAGAAGTTCTAAGTAATAGACTTAAACTGAATCTGGGTGCAGAATCCCTTAAATCATGTACTTCCCGTTCTTGTCAAACCTTCAGTCAGAGCCATAGATGAATAGTGTCCCCCAGCAGCAAAAGATTGGCGGCAGCGGCTTTTACTATGTTTAAGTATAGAATTGATGAAAGGACAAAGGAGTAGATGTCACCTATTTGTTTCATTTTTGTTTTTGGAAATGCCCTTATTTATTTCAGACTAATATTATCTAGGAAATAGATCTTTAAAAGCCTGTGAAAGATGTGTGTATAAGATATTCTTCTATATACTCCTGCGTCATTCAGTTTCAAAGAACAATCTGCGGGTATCTTGAGGGGCAATTGAGCAGATACCTGATACCTGCCTATCTGTCCAAATATTCAAAATTAGACATATTTTGTAAGCTGTGGAAAATTATTTTCATTTACAGTAAAGTGACACCATTCTTGGCTGGCTCCTGTAAAATTGGCTTGTCCTTTGTCAGCAGAATGACTGAAGTTCTACTTCTTGTTTATAAAAGCCAAACTTGTATCCCAAAAATGGTATTGCCAGGGATAACATGTAGGATGCTTTTCACTGCAAGTAACAGAAAACACAACCATAGGTGGCTTAAAGAACCAGGAAAACTTTGTTACTTACATAATGAGAAACCTGGATGAAAGGAAATTCTACGGAAGATTAACTCAATAACGTTGTCATATTCTACTTGGACAATCTTAGTTCCTCAATGATTTAGCTTTTGTCCTCAGACTTGTCCATCTTGATTAAAAGACCCTGTAACTCCAAACCAATTAAATCAGGATAGCTGGAGAGGGGGATCAGGTATTAATCTTTTAAAAGCTCACAGGTGGTTTTATTGTGCAACTAGCTAAGAATGAGAACACTGAGTTAAACCAATTAAGAGCCACCCAGGGGATTATAAACCTAGCTCCCCTAAAGCACATGGGTATTTGGTAACCAAATAAATCTGTTCTTTTAGCAAGAAATAAGGAGAGAAATTCAACCAGAAGTGTCTGCCCTACTCCATATGATTTAAAGTTTTAAAAAATTTCATTTATTCTTTGATTTCATGTGTGTTAACTATTATTACTTAAGAAAGAACTACATAAATGGTTTCTACTTGCTTTAGAGACAAATCTCTGGGTAGGTGGTTTTATTAATCCAATGAACTACAAAGAGAATACTTTGGGCAGGAAGGAGGCAGTGGTATTAAAGCATACTTTTCATTTTATGTGCAGATAACAATATTTAAGGCAAATGTAATCTATGTTGCCTTGTCTCCGGTGCATTGTAGCCACCTCTTTATTAATCAAAATTGATTCCCTTCTTCACAAATTATATCAAAAACACTCTATGTTGTGGCTTTCTTCTCTCTCTTGTTTTCTTTTTTCAAATGCATTCTTCCTTCACTAACATGTGCCAAAACGAATTTATTATCTCTCTTGACCTTTGTCATATTTGATGGCATCACCTTGTTCTAGAGGATGTAGGTGTACTCAGATGCATGCATTTGTTGCCAAGACATTTCTCTCAGACTTAGAGTCTCTGGCTGCTTTCACTTCAGTGCACAGAACTTGTGCCACTTCAGGGTCTTTTTTTTTTTTTTTTTTTTTTTTTTTAATAATTAAAATTAAAATAAATTAACAACCAAATAAAAAAGCCATAA
>CAUYLG010006787.1:0-56023 GCA_963573385.1 Cacajao melanocephalus | reverse complement strand
GGGTTGAAAGTTCTTTTCTTTAAGGATGTTGAATGTTGGCCCCCACTCTCTTCTGGCTTGTAGGGTTTCTGCTGAGAGATCTGCCATGAGTCTGATGGGCTTCCCTTTGTGGGTAACCCGACCTTTCTCTCTGGCTGCCCTTAGTATTTTCTCCTTGATTTCAACCCTGGGGAATCTGACGATTATGTGCCTTGGGGTTGCTCTTCTTGAGGAATATCTTTGCGGTGTTCTCTGTATTTCCTGGACTTGAATATTGGCCTGTCTTGCTAGGTTGGGGAAGTTCTCCTGGATAATATCCTGAAGAGTATTTTCCAGCTTGGATTCCTTCTCTCTGTCACATTCAGGTACAGCTATCAAACGTAGATTAGGTCTTTTCACATAGTCCCATATTTCTTGAAGACTTTGTTCATTCCTTGTTACCCTTTTTTCTCTAATCTTGCTTTCTCGTCTTATTTCATTGAGTTGATCTTTGACCTCTGATATCCTTTCTTCTGCTTGGTCAATTCGGCTGCTGAAACTTGTGCATGCTTTGCGAAGTTCTTGTGTTGTGTTTTTCAGCTCCATCAATTCACTTATATTCCTCTCTAAGTTGTTTATTCTTGTTAGCATTTCATCAAATCTTTTTTCAAGGTTCTTAGTTTCTTTGCATTGGGTTAGAACATGTTCTTTTAGCTCAGAGAGGTTTCTTATTACCCACCTTCTGAAGCCTGATTCTGTCAATTCTTCGCACTCATTCTCCATCCAGCCTTGTTCCCTTGCTGGTGAGGAGATGTGATCCCTTGTAGGAGGAGAGGCATTCTGGTTTCGGGTGTGTTCATCCTTTTTGCCCTGGTTTCTTCCCATCTTTGTGGATTTATCCACCTGTCGTCTTTGTAGTTGTTGACTTTCAGATTGGGTCTCTGAGTGGACGTCCAGTTTGTTGATGAAGTTATTTCTGTTTCTTAGTTTTCCTTCTAACATTCAGGCCCCTCTGCTATAGGACTGCTGAGGTCCACTCCAGGCCCTGCTTGCCTGGGGATCACCTGCAGCTGCCTCCATGCTTTCACTGGGAGCTGCAATCCTGAGCTGCTCCTAATTGGCCATCTTGGATCTGTTCTGTCAGAATTCAGAATTTAAAAAGAAATTCACATTGAAGTTTCATCAGCTTTGCTAGTATGGACTAAAAGGTTAATTCAGGTTAATTCATCAACCGTATATGCCAATAAACAGGCAAGTTAAAAATGAATTTCTTCCTTGACAGACTTTATAAAATATACATGTGACCTATTACTAGGAATTCAAATCATCAAAAATGATGAAGTTGTAACATGTTGTTAAATTCTCCCATCAGATTTGTGTTATAGACTATCTGCAGGTGTCTCTGCCTCTAAAGGAGTGGCCTCTGGAAATGGTCATGAAACTTGTGTCCCACCCATTCCCCTGTCTCCACAGGCCTGAGCCAGTTCTGCCCCCGACCCAGGACAAGGCCTGGCTGTCCAAGGTTGTCCCATAGAGTGCTTATCCCACTTTCTGTTGTCTTCTCCACTAGCCATATTAAGATCTGATGAAAAGCTGAATAAAGAAAAGGGAAACCACATTAAGATTCAAACCACAGAGGGAATGTTATACACAGAATTGATTATGGGTGGGTGATGGATTTGCTGAGAAGCCAACCAGGGATGGTAAGGAAATTCTAAGAATAGCAACAGCAGGAAGCTTCTCCTTCATCTGGGCTACAGGAATGCAGAGGACAGAGGATGTGTCACTGGGCTCCCAGGAGTCAGGGTCACCAGGGAGAGGCCGGCAGTCTCATCCAGTGAGACTGGAGCCATGAAAGAGATGCAGGGCCACATCTCAGACCAATTAAATTGGAATCCCTACCATCAGTGTTTTTTAAAACTCCCGAAGTGATTCCAAAGCGCAGCCAAGATTGAGAGCCACTGCTTCAAGTGCCTAGGCAGAATCTGCATTGCTGGATTGACTCCGCCCCAGACTGAGCAGACGTAGGGAGAAGAGCAGTGGCTATCCCATCGCTCAGGGTCCAGAAGCAGGCACCAAATGTACCAAGAGATCAGGCAGCCAACCAGTTCTCAGGTATCTTTGAAGAAATAACGAAGAACCAGATTTGATTTATAGAACTTTTCTTCATAAGTGACTTCTTAGTAATTGCTCTATAAAAAAATATTTTAAAGAGCCATATTTTTGCTTAATATATATTGAAAAAAGTGATTAAATATAACAACACTGTATGCCAATTACAGTAAACCAGTATTATCTAGCACAATCAATGAAAAAGTCATTTTGAATATACATAAATTGACTGGCTAGGATATCCTGCTTAATAACTCTATAACTTGCACATATTAAGTGTGTGCTAATTATTTGTTGAATGAACTAATCATCAAAGGAAGATTAATGTACAGTGTGATATTACTGTGATTTTTATTGTATTTTAATTCCTTGAAAATTGACAATCTGTGATAATACAGACAATGAATCTTTTAACGAGAAACAAACATCTTCATAGTTTCTTATTTTAAAAATGAGAAGGCGTTTTACAGTTTTGTATAGCCCTAGGGTAGTCACCATGAACACCAATTATCATCATGAGTGCTGTTAAAGAGAAGTGTGATTGGCAAAACACCAGATAATAGAGTTCAGTTGTGCCCTAGGTAACTGGAAAAACAGTTAACGCCTTTTAAAGAACCACCTGTAGTAAGTTTCTATGCCCTTTTCACTAGGCATTTATTCATACAAGAAATGTTTATTAGGCAGTTAATATGTGTCCTGGGGAGTAACAAGGCAAATAAGATCCTGCTTTAGAGCACTTTATAATGGAATGGAAGGGATTAAACAATCACATAAGTCCCATAGGAGGTGGTAGGTGCTAATTCTAATGTTTACTGAAGTTTGAGGATGACCAGTCCAGGGGACATAAGAGGAGGCGACTGAGAACAAATAACAGCAGAGAGTAGGATGCAAAGATGTTCATGAAAGCCATGGAAGAAGAAAGTGACCTAATCAAAATGGCGCTTACCACAAGGCTCTTGATTCAGTTACTCTTCTAACATGTTAAAAATAATAAGAAAAAAGCAGATAATTTTGTCATTTTTTTTCAAACCAGTTAGGGATTATTGGAAAAGTCTATGCAAAGGGTGCAAACAGGACAATTGCAGCAAATACCCAGATGAAGGGTGGATGCCGCAAATACCACAGTGGAAAGAATCCATAGAATTTCATGCCTGAATGTCTCCAAGGATTGATTGAGGTAAATCAGGGAAACAGAAAGGAAGAGCTAATTAGAAGGGAAAGATAATGAATATTGTCTCTCAGATCTATCTGGTTGAAGGCTGAACAGACATCCAACAAGAGACATCCAGCATGAATACACTGAACAACTCACAGTTCACAAAGTAGTTTTGCTATGACATCGTGGAACCTGTATCTGGAAATGAAACGCTCGCATCACTCATATTCCAAAATATTTTGAATAGAAGTATGAATTTCTTGGTTAACACAATATTCTTAAAGGCCTTCAAAAATAACAGCGCCAGTCACCTGTATGTGCATCAAACATGTACAATTTCCACTTCTCTTTCAAAAAATCACAATGTTGACGATGACATCATCCAGGCTTTTAGGTTTATGTTGAAGGAAACTAGATCCAGTGGCCATCGTGTGATATGAGTGATGAACCTGGCTTGGCACAGTGTAGATTTGTGCTTCAATGTCAAGGGCTGGAGAGACAACAGACAATAGAAATTCTATTCTGCAATTCTGTTGCAATTGGGTCGGTAAGAGCCCCAGTTTGCTTCATAAGCATGACAGCATTTCATTGATTATTCTTCTTTCTCTATCTCTTTAAAGGTCATGGAAGTAGATTCAGTGTGAAAGAGCCAGTTGATAATAGTTTACATCTAGACAATGCTTTTACATTGACAAACTACTTTCTCATAGGACATTAACACCCTGGAGCTTTCAAATAGCCCTGGAAGGTGGGTGCATTACAAATGGATGCACCAAATACAAAAAAGAGATGGCAATGAAACCCAGGTCTCACGACACTTCCAGGTGAGAAAGAGCAAGCCTATGAGAGCCTCAGAAGAGTCTGTTCCAGAACTCTTAATTTTTTCAGACTTCAACCTGCCCAACGCAGCAATCTCTCTTCAAGACTAGCTTTATTTTGTCTTCACTCAACATATATTTTAAAATATATTTTTAATGATGAAAAGTTCCAATAAATTGAAAACATTTGTCTCCTAATTCACACCTTGTCTATGTTATCAGTAAACATGCACATAATATCATGTAGTTATCATACAAATCTGCTATTTTTCATTTTTGTTATCTCATATTGAATATACATCACCAGAAGATGTTCGAGCATATAGGATGTTTTCAGCACGAGGCTCTTAATTTAGTTACTCTTCTCACATGTTAAAAATAATTTTTAAAAAGCAGATCATTTTGTCTTTTTTTCATGATTTTTTATATTAAAGTTATTTCCCATTTTAAAAGTATAGTCATTTAGACTTTGAAGTCTGTTTTAAAAATTTTAAATTGTAGTCATCTTCACCCAAAAGGTCTGTTTTACAGAAAACTCAACACCACGTGTTCTCGCTTATAAGTGAGAGATGAATGATATGGACACATGGGGGAAGCAACACACACTGGGTGGGGCGGGGGCAAGGGGAGGGGAGCATCAGGAAGAATAGCTAATGGAGACTGGGCTTCATACCTAAGTGATGGGTTGATCTGTGCAGCAAACCACCACGGCACACGTTTACCTATGTAACAAACCTGCACATCCTGCATGTGTACCCCAGAACTTAAAATATTAAATAGAAGTTGAAGAAAGAAAAATGTCTGTTTCAAACAACGATTATGCACTTAAAGCGAGAATTTGTTTGTTGGGACATTGTGACTTAAGGTTTTAATTGTGACAGCCTTCAATCGGTACCTGTTTGCCATCCATGGCACTTGCTGCATTCTGATGCTTTCTGTGATACCATTTCAATAACAACACACTAATAGTTCTTTTCTCTCTGTCTCTTGTTGTCCATATTAGAATAAATTATACCTCCCAATCAACCACAGAGGGCCCTTAGCCCCTTCCTGCTCAAACTGTGGTCCACAGAACAGCAGCATCATGGGCACTCTTGGGAGGTCGTTAGAAATACAAACCCTAGGGCCCATTCTAGACCTACAGAACCAGAATTGGCATTTGATTAAGATCTCCAGGTGACTCATATGTATGTTAAAGTTGGAGACACACTGATTGGACCACTGGTTCTGAATTTCAGCTTCCCATTGCAATCACCTGGGAGCTAGATCCATCGCCCCCCAGAGAAACTGATGTAATTAGTTTGAGGAATTTTTTTTTTAATCCCAGGTGATTCTGATGTGTATCCAAAATAGAAAACCACTGGTCCTGATTAACTCCCTCTTTTTATAGACAAGAAAATCATGAAGCCCAGTGGGTTAGGTTATAACTTGCTCCAGGTTATAAAGGAAATTTGCAAGTAGAACTAGAAAATGGAAGGTCCCTATCTGGTTTGGGGCTACCTCCACAATGTAAGAGCCTGCTCCTCGCAAAACCTGGACCCGGGGCCTCTGTTCCTGTGCTTGGAAGCTGTCATATCCCTGCCTTGCTCTTCTCCTCCGCTTCCTCATCCTGGGCATGTTCTGACTTTCTGTACACACGTGAATTCCTTGCCAACAGTTCTCTGTCTTTTGCTTTGCTTTCCTTTCCCACTCCCCTGGGCTCACTTCCAGGAGCCCCGGAACCATCCCGGCCTTGTCAGCCTCTTTGTACACGACCTCCGTAGTATCCTAGAGGAACACTCCCTCAGCTTCCCCTCCAACGGTGGCTTCTCCTTCCACACACTCCTCTTGATGCAAACTGGAAATGCTTCACTTCTAAGCTTTTAAATCCCAACATTCCTGTTTCTAGATCAATTGCCTGGGCACGGATCTTTCTTACCTTCTTAAAGTCACTGGATCTGCCCTTGACTGCGCCCTTCCGCGTGGCTCCGTGACCGCGCCCTTCCGCGTGGCCCCGTGACCGCGCCCTTCCGCGTGGCCCCGTGACCGCGCCCTTCCGCGTAGCCCCGTGACCGCGCCCTTCCGCGTAGCCCCGTGAGTCTCCATGAACAGGGTGTTCAGAATCTCTTGGGACTGATCCCTTGCCAAGCCACGGGTGCTGCCGCCATCTTCCCCCAAAGGCGCTTTCAAAAGTGTGGGCTGTGAGGGGAAAAGGCCTGGTCGTCTGCATTCGGACAGCACACCCCAGAGCATGCAGATTCAGAGGTACTGCTCCGCTCTGCGGCTCTCCCCAAGGCTGCAAGCCCATCACCTAATTTCTGGTTTCCCTCATCTCCTTCCTCTCTGAGTGAGCCAATGCCGCCATGCTGCCAACACTGCTGGAATCTTGCAGCTCATCTTGTCAACTTGATGGTCGGAGTAACCCCACTCTGTTTTGGTGGGCTGTTAGGCCCATAATAGGCACAGTTAAAATAAGGACATTTAAATGGTACCAATTTGGAATAAAATCTGGTTCAATCTCATCCTGTCTTTTACTAACAGAATATCTCCACCTGACAGTTCCATCTCCCTCTAGTTAGATCTCTGCTGTGTCCTCTCCAGCTTACCACTACTGCCCCCTGTTGATTGAAATGCTGTATTTTGAAGCCTTGGGGCTACTTACCAGAGACTCACGGTACTCATAATTTAAAAAGGAAAAATATGGTTCTAAAACCTTTATGTTTTAAATACAATACCGTGACCTTGAAACACTGTAGAATTTGCCATCTAACGACTTGGATATAAATTAGCCAAAGCTTTGACTCACATGCAAAAGTAATGGAAATGCCTTAGGCAAAATTTATGGTCATGACCATAATCAGACAACAACTGCTGTAATAGTCAAAGGAAATTGCATTTTACAAACTGATCAATTGAGATTTTAAACAGAAAAAAAGGGTCAGTCTATTCCAGCAGTTTATTAAGGGGTAATGTTTCCATTGAAGATAATGTATACAAAATAAATTAGGTCACTTAACAGTAATTCATTTTACCATAAAATAAACATATTGAAAAATTATAATAAAATCAGAAAGTCTACCAAAGATTTTTGAATCCCATAAAAATTAGTGAGCCTTCAATTATTTACCAACTAAATAACAAATAGACACATTTTAATGTTTTGTCGGTGTCATTAGATTGTTTCAAAAGAGCAGATGGTACAACATACTGATACAGAAATATCTTCTGCCAAATTATCTTCAGAATTCTATCAATCCGACATTTCTACAATTTGAATCCAAGAAGATAATTTGGAATTATTAAGTAAATGTGGGACTTCATTTTTCTAAATTTAGTTTTATCAAGGGCATTCTATGAAAATGTATATTCAAAGTCACAAATAAAATAACTAGAAGGCTTCAGGATCAATCATTTTGACTGTAATAGTCCCTGGTTTTACATTATTGAGCTCCAAATATCTAACAAGAAATCGCATGCACATTAAGAGTAAGTTGTATGAGTCTAGGGAAAAAACAACGTCTGAGGGAGACACACCCAGGGTATTGAGTATTTCCTATGTTCAGCACTGTGCTAAGATAGACACTCCCATTCCAAAGACTAGGAAACAGGCTCACCAAGGATTGCATTACCCAAAACTACCCAACTTTCAGGTCATTTTGAGCCTGGTTTTGCTCTTTGTTCTCTGCCTTTTTATCTCAATTAATATGTAGATTGACATTGTTTTCCCCTCTAACCCTCTGGGTAAAAAAAAAAAAAAAAAAGCAGGGGTTGAGGGGGCTTGAGTAGCAGTGACCAAATCTTTTCTGGTGTGCAGAAATCATGTAAAACAAGATTTCACCATATTATAGGTGTCCTGTCACCACTTTTTTTTAGGTGAAATCTTGCTCTGTCACCGGACTGGAGTGTAGTGGTGCGATCTCGGCTCACCGCAACCTCTGACTCCCTGGTTCAAGTGATTCTCCTGCCTTAGCCTCCCAAGTAACTGGATTACAGGCATGCGCCACCACGCCCAGTTAATTTTTGTATTTTTAGTAGAGATGGTGCTTCATCACCTTGGCCGGGATGGCATCCATCTGTTGACCTCATGATCTACCCGCCTCAGCCTCCTAAAGTGCTGGGATTACAGGCATGAGCCACTGTGCCTAGCCCCTGTCATTAGAGGTGGCATTTCCGCCCTTCCCTCAAGGTTCCCTGTGGGTTTTCTTGACCTCTTTCTCCTTGATGTCAGACAATGGGCGTTTACCACAAAGACATGAAACAAAAACATTCCAGGAAATGTCCTGCAACCAACAAAACTCCAGCAATAGTTAGTGGTTATAAAAACGGAAAAATGCAATGGGTCTGAGGGGAAAGACTACACATTCCAGGAAACTAAGTATTTGGAGATGACATAAAGGATTCCTCTGAAATACTGTTTTTGTTTACAGATAAAGAACTCAGCTTGAGACAGAAAGATTACCGACTAGTTGAGAGATATGTGGATAATGAAGACAAAAAGTTACAACCTTTCACTTAGTGATTTGTCCGGAGGCAATAACTTAAGACAGCAGTAAGTTTTACTACCTCACTGCCTAGTAAGACAGGTTATCATTCCTTCCTCTGAATATATAGGATGGAGCTGTGTGGCATCTAACACATCTCCATTTCTGGCTGACAGTTGATCTCTGTTAAACCAGTCTCTGGGCCCAGGTGATGGCAGGGAGCTAATTCTGCTTATCATTTATTCCTACATGTATTCAATTAATCAACATTTGTTGAACAATATTATGTATAAGATACTGTGCTAAACACTGAAAAAAATATACAAGACATGGCCTCTGCCTTCCCCTCTAGATCTGAGGTCCTCCAGCAGAGGATGGCCAGCATCCTCCAAATTAACATGTTCCCTTCCAGGTGCAAATTTCCAGCAGGATTACTCAATATTAAATATTAAATGGAGATGCTATAGAACAATCTAATTACTCAGTACCAAAATTACTTAGTACCAATAAAGTATGTAAAATATCTCAATAATGTTTACATCAGTTACATGGTGAAATTATAATATTTTGGATACACTGGAAAGAAGAAAATACATTATTAAATTTATCTCTTCTATGCCTTTTTATTTTTTAATATGTCTACTAGAAAATTTAAAATGAAATACATGACTTGCTTGTATTGTAGCTCTGCTGAACAGCACGGTTATAAATAATGTAAAGGTAAGCTTCCAAGGCTCTAATAGATTCTGCTTGTTATTATTCTAGAGACAGGACTCATTGCTTGTTGCCCAGGTTGGAGTGCAATGTCATGAACATACCTCACTGCAGCCTCGACCTCCTAGGTTCAAGTGATCCTCCCACCCCAGCCCCCACCCCTCACCCCCGCCGAGTAGCTGGGATTACAGGTGCACACCACCAGGCACAGCTAATTTAAAAAAAATTTTTTTTGAGAAGGGTCTCACTATTTTGCCCAGGCTTGTCTCAAATTTCTGGCCTCCCATCTTCGCCTCTCAAAGTGTGGGGATTACAGGCATGAGCCACAGGACCCAGCTAGGTTCTAATTACTGACTGTGGAAGCCAAAGATAAAATGGTATGTCCCTAATGAAACTGGAAAACCGTCCTTCCAAACCAGGCCAAAATGAACAGGGGATAAAGGTCCACCTGGGATTAAAGGAATGCGCCTGCAATGCAATGTATAGCAAACAGCCCAGAGACCTCGGGGAACCGCAAGTCGGCCACTTAGCGCCCCTGTAAAATTGGGCCACAATGGAGGGAGAGATGTAGGCATTCTGGAGAATGGTCTCTATATCATATGTACACCAGAATTCACGAGAGGAAAGCATCAGAGAAGAAGACTAGAGTGGAAAGAACGCGGTTCTCCGAAACGCGGTGGAGGGATGGGTGCGCTTCGCCCCACCGGGCCAGGAAGTCCCCGCCTCCAATGCCGCCGCCTCGCCTCGCGGTCCCAGGGCTGATCCTAGAGGCGCCCTCCCTCCTCTCGTTCACCTCAGCCACCTGCGAGGCTGTACCCGACTCAGAGTCAGCATGAGGTGCGCATTAGAAGCTGGATGGTTCTGAGGTCGCTTCTCTTTGCTGCTTCCGCTTGTTTTGTCCTTTTGAGCTCTTGTGTATTTCGCTGTCTCACCTCTGAAATTCTCTCCGCTCCACACGTGGCCTAGCCTGGATCGCCCTCCCGCCCCTACCGTCTTCCAGCCACACGGTCAGGCCTCTTGCAGTCACAGCCATTTCTTCACTGCTCCCATCACATCTTATGTGGTTTAGTCAACTCAAGTTTTTTTAATTAAAAAAATAATTAGCTAGCAACCACTCATATGATTATGAAAGAAGGCAAAAAGTTGCAGGCAGATTTATTATTAATATGATACTTTATCAAAGAGCAGGATTATTGTCTTTACATTCAAGGAAATTAAATGTTGTAGCAACAAAATTATTTTTAAACAATATTCATCAACAGTAATTAATAAACTAGTCTAACAAACAGGAATGGCTAAGTAAGTTGTGATACATTCTTATTGTGGAATACTCAACAACTATTAAAAATCATGCTTTTGATGACTAATAATGAAAAAGGAAAGTTTCATAATAAAAATCAATAAAGATACTAACTATATACAATATGATCTATGTAAAATAAAATACATAGGAAATGTTAATAGTGGCTATTTCTGGATTCTGAGATTATAGATAATTTTTATTTTTTCTTTGCATATAGTTTCTGTGTTTTAATAGTTTTTACAATGAACATATATTACTCTTATAATCAGAAAAATATATACATATAATAAACTTGATTCTCTAGCATCCAATTTTAGTAAGTCTAGTTTAAAAGGAATGTCACCAAAAGCTTATCTTTCATGAAAAAAAAGTCATACCACCTCTAAAGATGATATCTTATACAGTACAGTATATTATTATACCCTATGACCCTGTGTCAGTGAGGTTAATAATGCCTGTTATGACATTGGTTTATCTTACCTGATGCAAGATTGACTTCTCTATAAAACAACTCCAGTGTAATAGAGAGACTTCCCTGTCTAAAAATCAGCAAGACTTATTTAAGGGGCATTAAAGGATGAGACCTAATTAGCCCTTTCTAGAAATCACTAGCATGTTTCAGTGTAGAAGTTCAAAGTAAAACTAGCTCAAAGCTACTTCCACAGAAGTAGCAGCAAAAACATAAAATGGACCTCAGAGATCACAAAAACAAATCCAGTGTTATTCAGACCAGATTGCTTTTGAACCTATTACGAATTTGTAAAACTATCAATTCAAAGAAATTACAGTACATCTAAAGAATAGAAAGTAGCATCACTCTTCATAGAATGAGTGATTATTTCATCCTTATTCTCTAGGGAAAGGTCATGTCATTCATTCTAAGGTCTACTCAAAAATGGTATATAATCAAATTAATCATAATGTTGCACATAATAAGTGCTTTTTCCTCCTTTCCTTCACCTAGAGCCATCGCAGTACACTGTATTTCACAATTGCTTTATGCCTCCTGAAGAGCCCAGTATCTCAGGATTTCATGTGTATTTTTCTGCAGACATTTATCAAAAGTGGCCTGTGTGCAAGGCCCTCAACAAGGTGCCACTGAGACAAATCTGTCAGGGGCCCAGGGTTTAGAGAGGGCCTCAAAAATCATATAAAATATACATTTCCATAATTTGCTCTCTAAGTATGTCACTAACCAGATCCATAAATTAATACTAGTATTTGATAGAAGCATTGCTTTTGAAAGGAACATTCCAGGCTAGGGCCCACTGTCATCTCTCCTGTATCTGCCATCTTCTTTTTCAAAGGAAACTTGATTTGACAAAGGGGAAGCCACTAGGCATTATTACAGCAGTTGAGAAATTGTTACTTGGAACATAACTTTCTGTTTGAACTCCTGCAATTTACTTCCAGAAACACATTAAATTTAGAAGTGGGTGCCGATGAAAACATTCCTAATCTTGTCATTCGAATTTCTGTACAAATGTTGCATTAGTGTGGTTCCTATTTGTTATGCTTTTGTTAATGTGTTACATAAATTATAGTGCCTGTCAGTTTTTTATTTACCTAAAAAGAGAACAAGTTCAGGCACTACTCACATTATTCAATATTTTACAATCACCTATGCCCAGTTCAAAACCTCTGTCATAAGCCATAAAAACGTTTTCTAGAAGTCAGATGTATGAAATTTACAGTTTCACAACACTTAGAGGTGCAAATGGTTAACAGCTGATGTGTCTGCATAATTATTTCAAAACGAATGAATAGGAAAATGCTCAGAACTATTTGTAACTTCTTCTGCCTTTCTTCGAGTAGTAAAATATAAGGGAGAGAGAAATAATAAAAGCAAAAAACAGAAAAGCTATGAAACCCAGTAAAGACTTTCGGGTGTGAAAAAAACTGCACTCAGTACACACGGTGAATTCTTCCGGACAAAATTTTTCCAGAGTTTCTAGGCCTGGGAAACCATTGCTGTCGATAATTTTCCTGTAATGTTTCATGGATGGTTTGGGCTCAAACTGATCTGCAGCATAACGATAGAGGCCAAACTTCGGAGCTGTGCGATCGTTAAACGAGTAAGCAAAATAGCCGCAAAGATTGATACCATCCAGTACGTAGGCTGGAAAAACAAAAGGACAGGAGTGTAGTTACTACGTATTTTGCACACAACACATCACTTTTACGTAGCCTTCCTGCTGGGACGTTTCCGATACCATTTACTACAACTTCAGACTCAATTAGATTTCATCAGAAAAGGCTTCTTTTATGTAAAGCCAAATAGACAAATTATCAAGACAAATATTGAGCTGCATTTGGCAGGATTGAAACCCAGGGATTATCTGGATCAGGTCTGCCTGTCCTGGTTGCTTCTGGTCACTTGCTTTTTGTGCATGTGTTTTTTTTATTTTCCTTTTTCCATGAAACTGAAGGTTGCCCCACTGTACGCTGAAACTTAACCTTCACTGGTTACTTCATAGATGACATTCGTAGGTCACCATGGCAATGGTCACTTCAGTTGTTTTTCCAGGAACTTGAGGCAGCTCTTGTCCAGTTCAAACTAGTTAAGACCACTGACCCTTCCAATGGGCCTGCACAAGTGCCTGAGAGGTGGTCTTTCAACAACAGGGGGCCCAGAGCTCTATCCTCTGATCATGCTAACACCAGCATTTTCTGTACCTGTGTCCAACTTCTTACTTCATTTTTCCCCCCTGCCAATCACTCTTCACCATGCTTTAGACCACACATTGCCTAAACCATATATATTCCTAAGCCTTATCTTCAGAGAGGCGGGCTTGGAAGTTATTCTCCCACCCCCTCGCATGGTGCCCTTGCAAATAAATCTTTTCTCTTTGGCAAAACCTGTGTCATAGTAATTGATTTACTGCATGGAGAGAACAAAACTGGACCTGGCTGGTAACTGGGTGTTTTACATGTTTCAACCTACTATGATGTACTTGGGTTAAATCTTATTTTACTTATTTATTTATTTTTTTTGAGATGGAGTCTTGCTCTGTCACCCAGGCTGGAGTGCAATGGCACAATCTTGGCTCACTGCAACCTCCACTTCCCGAGTTCAAGTGATTCTACTGCCTCAGCCTTATGAGTAGCTGGGATTACAGGTGCATGCCAGTACACCGGCTAATTTTTGTCTTTTTAGTAGAGATGAGGTTTCACCATGTTGGCCAGGCTGGTCTCGAAGTCCTGACCTCAAGTGATCAGCCCGCCTCAGCCTCCCAAAGTGCTGGGATTACAAGCATCAGCCACCACGCCTGGCGTTTTTTTTTTGTTTGTTTGTTTGTTTTTTGGAAATAGGGTTTTGCTCTGTCATCCAGGCTGGAGTGCAGTGATGTGATCATGGCTCACTGCAGCTGGACCTCCCAAGCTCAAGCAATCCTCCTGCCTCAGCCTTCCAAGTAGCTGGAATTGCATATGTCACCATACCCAGCTAATTCTTGTGATTTTTAATAGAGCCAAGGTCTCACTATGTTGCCCAGGCTGGTCTCAAACTCCTAGGCTCAAGCAGTCCTCCCACCTTGGCCTCCCAAAATGCTGGGATTTCAGGTATGAGCCACATTGCCCAGTGGAGTTAAATCTTTACATACTGCTTTATGTACCTGAACCAGTTAAGACTGCTGTGGAGCCAGCTGAGACAGAAGACAGGAGAATCTATGCTTACATAGACCCAGAGTAGGAGATAGGGATTTCTGGTCTTCTATTTTAAGCTACACTCCTTTATCCTTGGGAAAATGCTAGATATCTCTTGGACTGTTTCAGTGAGGCACAACATGGGTATCCCTCCATTCCAACGACGGTGAGTATGCGTTGATGTTGGAGATTTAATCAGGTATCATGCCCTCTGTTGAAATAACCTTCAAGAGATTGCCGCGGCTGGAGCTCCTTACCTTTGAGAGCTTCGTTTATGTAATTCTGCATATAATACACCCTCAGCTGGTCGTGCTCAGCGTACAGCCCGTCGTCGATTCCGTTGGATATTATGTACATGGGGATGTCTCCGTACTTCAGCTTCAGCCAGTTCAGCACTTTGCGCAACCCCCAGGGCACTACCGCCACCTGCCTGGGGGAGTTGAGCCACGTGGTGTCGGTCATTTCTTGCACTTCTAGATAATTGTTATATTTTGTTGGATCTTCTTTTCCTGAGTCTACAAGGATGGTGGTGTAATGGCTTAAAGCCAAAAAGTCAAAGGTACCCTGGATTAGCTTTTTTTCATCTTCAGTGAAATATGGAAGATGAAAATTGTTTCTTTGGTTCAACCAGTCCCTCATCACCCATGGATAATCCCCAGAGCCGAAAATGGGCTCGGCCAACCAGCCAATGTCAAATTCCAAAACTCTCTCAGTCGCTTCTTTGTCCTTTTGGGAGAAAGGGCAGGCAGGTTCTAGCCAATCAGCCTGCAAGGCTATGGATATCTTCCCGTTCTGAGCGCGCCTAAACTTTTCGTCGTACACACGCCAAGCCAGGGCATGCGCCTTCAGAAGGTTGTGGCCGGCACTGAATGTCATGTCCCTTGTCTGTGGCTCATTCATCGTTATCCAAAGCTTGACGTGCCGGCCAAGCTCTTGAAAACACAGTCGGGCATACTCCGCAAAGGCCAGGGCAGTGTAGGGGTTCTCCCAGGCACCCTGCCTGGCCAGGGGGCGTGGGAGTCCTTGGTTTGGGACTGCAGGCTGCCACAGGGCCACCACCGGGGTGATGTTGGCACGGACAAGCTCGCTGACCACGCAGCGATAGTAGTGCAGGATGGTGTGGTTTACCTGCGATTGGTTACCCAGAGGCAGGATCAGGGCCCAGTCCAAAGAGAAGCGAAAATGGGTAACATGCATTTCCTGCAGTAAAGCAATCTGGGGCCGGATGGCAGCAAAGTCAACACAATAGGATTTCCTCTTCTTGGTCACAGCCCCGTCCACTTTAATAAGCCTTTTGCTGTGGTGGACATCCCACAGGTACACATTCGGGTCGGTAAACTGAGACAGAGTGGTGTCTACCTGTGAAAGGCAGAGTAAATGTTACTCTGGACCTGGACGGTCCTGAGGAAGTAATTCAATGCAATTCTTTAGGCAAAACTCGCCAGGAATATGAGCAAAAACAGGAAAGCTTTCTAGCTGAGAATGTAAACCATTTTTCATAAATTGTCAGCTCCTGGGGAAAACAATATTCCACTTTCTGATATGGCACTCACTTTACCTGTAGTTACAACTCTTGTACTATTTCTTTGATGTTACCCCCAAAAGTCTGGATTGGGTCACTTCAGATAATAAATGCTTATGAGTCTTGCATGCTGCTGGTCAGTATTATGCAAGCAGAGTATATTTGGGTGTTTTTCTTTGAATATAAGAAATCACTAATGGTATGAGACTTTCAAATAAAAAAAACATAACTAGACAAAAGAAAGAAAAAGCTTAAAATGTGAGTGAGTTGGCCAGGTGCAGTGGCTCATGCCTATAATCCCAGCACTTTGGGAGGCCCAGGCAGGAGGATCATTTGAGGACAGGAGTTCGAGGCCAGATAGGGCAACATGTCAAAACCCCGTCTCAGTCAGGCGTGGTGGCACAGGCCTGTAGTCCCAGTCGCCCAGGAGGTTGGGGTGGGAGGAGCACCTAAGCCTGGGAGGTCAAGGCTGCAGTGAGTCATGATCACACCCCTGTAAATCAGCCTCAGTGATGAAGCAAGACCTTGTCTCAAAAAAAAAAAAAATTTAAAAAACTAAGTAAGTTAAGTAAGAATATAAAAAGATATTTATAATTAAATTGTGTTTAAAATTACACCCTAAATTGAGGTTTGCTAAAGGTAGAGGAGATGCTAAATAGACGTAACTCTTGCTTTTTGTTGGCTTTGAGGTCAGTGACAGAATTTAACAAATTCAATCTGACCGATGGTAGTAAGTCCAAGAGAGAGGCCAGGCACGGTGGCTCATACCTGTAATCCTAGCACTTTAGGAGGCCGAGGAGGGCAGATCATGAGGTCAGGAGTTTGAGACCAGCCTGACCAATATGGCGAAACCCCATCTCTACTAAAAATATAAAAATTAGCCAGGCATGGTGGTGCACACCTGTAAGGCTGAAGCAAGAGAATCGCTTGAACCCGGGAGGTGGAGGTTACCGTGAGCCAAGATCGCACCACTGCACTCCGACCTGGGCAACAAGAGTGAAAGTTTGTCTTTAAAAAAAAAAAAAAGGAAGTCCGAGAGATACTTTGGAAGGAAAGAACACTATTGTCTTCCATCCCTAGTGAAATTTTTAACATAGTTTAAAAAATTTTCTAAATTATTCTTCTGTAACAATGATGACAATTATAGTTCTCAATCATATGCTGTAAAAAGCCTCCCAAATAAAAATATGTATTTAGGAAAAGTGGGCAAATTATAAAATTAAAATCACAAAATCATTCCTTCGCATGTCAGCTGTGGAAAGAACACAAACTAAAAAATCTAGCTGGAAGATCTGTACCCTAAGCCCGTGTTCCCCTCTGAAATAATCCTGTTAGAACAGGTTCCTTGGTCTCATACTCTGTATAAAAGCAGAGGTCAGAAAGTGTAGCAGAGATTTTGTTGCATTTTACAGGCCTGTTGCAAATGCACTGCTATTTCTCTGGAGAGGTAAGTGTGTTTACAAAGAAAAGTCATTAAAAACAGCATGTCGAAGGGAAATCGCCTTTTCTGGAGAACTGTCCCTTGCAGAACACCCAGGCATGTGCTTCCCCTAATGCTGTGGGAATACTGTCAGAAGTATTTTTCCACTGTGATGCACCCCACAAATCATGTTTCCTCAGCTTCCAAGGAGAGACTATTTGCACGCTCTTCTGAAGTGTTCAGAGTTTGAAGGAATTTTTTGATTATTTTTATAGTGCTCTGAGTTGACTAAGTTCATAACTTTTCTACCACAGTTGTTCCAAAATAACAGCTTTTATTCAGTCCATCTGAGAAAAAATATGAAAGACTAGGGGAAATATTTTCTGGGGAAAAAATATTTTTTGAAAATATAGGACATTTGAGGCAAAATTCTACCTAATCTCCATTAATTTGTTAACTTGGATTTTACTAAAAAACAAAATAGTGGAGTTGGACTTTTCAGAAGGAATGGACATTAAAGCACGTATTTAGTACGTTAGGGAGAAACTTTCTCCTAATAGGGACCACGTTAAAGAGGCTCTACGTCCTCACTTCATAGTGAGTTCTATATTTATATTAACTATGAGCATCTGTGGTTATGGGAAAACAAACCTCTCAGCTGAGAAAATGGGTCCAAGTAAAGTGACAATCTATGTGAGTGAGCCTCAGGTCAGGCTTCAGACAGTTTGTGTGCTTCTTAGGATATTATTTTTCAAGTTGTTCAGGTGAAATGCACACCTCAAACACTAAGAGTTTGAAATACTAGCCAGGAGGGAAAAGATGAAGTTCAGTGGTTTAAAAATCACTTCTCAGGACTTTAATATAATGTCTTAAAGCTGTAGAGCACTGCTTGTAGGTGAAAACACACACGCCTCAGAACCAACATACAAAGAACTTACTTTGACTGTGTCAGTCAGGGAGTTAGCTTGAGAAGCCTGAGATGAAAACCAGAAGAAAATAGCAATTGCAGCCTTTCCCCACCAGAGAGCTTCCGGAGAAGTTCCCATCTGCTGTGGCTTTGAGAGTGACTTAATTTTGTGTTTGTTGCGTTCTGCACGGGAGGGGACCCTGCCAGGACGAGAGGTGCGGTCCCCAAGCTGATGAGGAAGAGGACAGTATGACCTAACAGACAGAGACCTCTGGGGCCGATTAGTGGCTGATCTTAGGTCAGATTCTAAAACAATAGCTTCTAGTGTGTTGTCAAAAAAGGAATTCTCTCCCACCTCCACTGCTACGTTTATCGCTTCTGACCAGCATTTTCTCTTCTCCCTCAAGGAAGCAGGATGTGCCCTTAAGACTTTCTCACTACTTTACCAATTCCCAGAGCCAGCACACAGCCCCTGGATGAGGAACAGAGCAGGGGAAGTAGGGCTCCCTCCGAGACCCCCACTCTTGTTCTGCATTGGTTCCCATGGTCTGCACAGCAATGCTGGCTGGGAGATTGCACCACATGCAAAGGACTGAACCTGCAGACTCAGGCTGCTGTCAGAGATCTGTGCGGAGCATCAGCCCTTCAATGTCAGGGCACAGTGCTCAGCACGGAGTAGGCAGAAGGTCAAGAGATAGAACAAGGACCAGGGACCATCAATCTATCCCCAACCCCAGTAAAGAGGAGGAGGAAGGAGGGCTACGGAGGTCTTCTTCCCTTTCTCCTTCTCCCCTTCTCCCTCACCAGCCTCACTTCTCCCACCTCAGATCCTCTCTGAACCCCACAGTGGAATCCACTCTGAGGAGGGAAATTAGGATAAGATGATTCCAAATAGCAGGAGGCTGGGAGAGAAGAAGAGAGATGGAGCAGGGCAGAAAATCATACACTGAGCAGGAGGGAGCTCAGAAGCCTTTCTCCTGGGCTCACATATCCTAGCATAAAAGATGACACATCCAATCATCTTTTAAATGGAAGGCGAGGGTTTAGGTCAGAGACTGCCTGTAAAATGAACTGGATGGTCTGAAAAAGAAGAATAATCCCAGCCAGCAAAAAATGTATTAAGGATAGTGTTAATTTATTTCCTTATAAATAAAAGATTTCAATTTGACATTTACAAGAAAACAGCAACCCATTTCACATTCTTCCAAGTGTTCCCTTTCAAGCTGTGATTTGCAGAACCAATGAACTGGCTACCATAACCCAACATGCCAAAGCCAACTGCTTGTCTACAGATACAACTCTGTCTCTGTCTTGAGGGCCATTTTCACACCTGGGACTCTATCAGCAGCAATCCCCCAGCCCCACCCCGGTTACTCACCACCATGCCCCGTTCACTCCATTGCATCATTTGTGCATGCATCGTTTTCTCTCATTGGGCTCCTTTGCTCCTTTGAAAGCAAAGGTTGCCCTTACTCTTCTCAGTGTACCGTCTACTGCACTCCCCTTAACCAAGAGACCCCAGCAACTAACACAAGGCTTTGGACACACTAGACATCCAATAAGTGCTTACTAGCATATCCAGTCAAACGCTGGAAAACATGTCCCTTCAAAATTTGGGACATTTAAAAGAATATTAAGGGCTTACAACAGGAGTAGATGCCCAACACATATTGGTGGATCATTCTGAAGAAATATCATACCATTTCAATGACTATTGCTAAAAATGACATTCTGACCAGTGAATCATTGGATCCAGGGTTTAGTTTTGGGGGGTATTTCTGCACATGTGTGGGGTCCACAGTTGTGCCTCTGGAGGACTCTCTCTAATGTTCTTGCCTCAGTTTCAGCAGCACCACTGAAATTTGGAGGCTTTAGAGTTCTGTGTTAGATTCTGTCCATGAAAAAACTCAACTGCTTTAAAAAGGATCAAAACCCACAGTACGAAAAGAGAGTGTTTCATCTTTTTACTGTCTTAATCGGATCTTAAACGTTTATACGTTTTAAATTGATTTCCCTTTGGATCTAACTTCAACAAGATGAAGACTAGAAGGCTTTTGGAGAGAAGGGTGCAGCATTCCAAACTGTGCCCCTAGTGTGCTCATAAGGAATCACTTTTGGCTCAAAAAATGGACAATGTGCCATGACAATCGGCCTAGGAAGGAAGCACTACTTACTAGAGATAGGGCTTGGTGAGACTGCTGATTGGTTTTGTCAGCTGACTTACTTGAATGTAGTTGTCAACAATTCCCCAAGCAAAGTCACAGGGAAATGTCCCTTCTAGGGGCTGATTTTCAGGTAAAGGAGGAAAGCCATTTTTCTCTATCAGCTTTTGGTAGAACAAGGCTGAAGACTTTGGTAACAACGTCTTGTTGTGGCTTAGAAAGTCGACATAGAAGAGCCCACGCCTGATGCTGTAACCTCTGTGCCATTCGAAACCATCCATGAGCGACCATGCAGTGTACCCGATGACATCCACCCCATCCAGCTTGATGGCTGCAAAGGGAAGAAGGGACAAGAGCAACATGACCCTTTGCTGGGCGCTTGCATCATGATTCAAGAGCATCTGAGCGTTCTCCTTAAATAAATAAAAGGTAAAGCTTCTTGTTTGGTAAATCAATGATTTTTCTTCTTGACAAAAGACTCTAATCAAACTTATATAACTCTACAAATACATGCCCCCAAAATAGGTTTATCTCCAGTATGTTTTTTGGATTCCTGAGCCCCTTGACAGAATAGTTCCTTATATATAATAGATGTTCTACAACCTTGGAAAGACGTCTTGTACCACTTTCTATCCTAGACACTCAGCATTGTGCCTGATGCCATAAATAAACAAAGGCTTTAAACTATTTATGCTATTTTCTTTAGGAAATGTGGACATTCCTTCTTCTTTAAAGAGTGTGTTATTCAACCAAAATAACAAGAACTGGAAACATGCGCAGAGAGCTAGATATCCTAGGATTTATTTTATGTTCGATTTAATCTAGAAATCTAGATTATTAACTCTGAAAGTTAAGTAATTACAAATATTATAACCCAGTTTCTCATTTATAAGTGGATGTTTAAAAATTAATCCAAGTTTCTCAAGATTCCAAATGAGAAAGGTGTTACATGAATGCATTCCTACTATTGCCAAAATAAATGTCTTCACTAGGGTTTAAAAATATAAATTCTCATCGTTTATGTTAGATAATCTTAGAGATTTTTTCCAAAAGATTCTGGCAAGAAATGAGAACTTTACCCACAATCATACCTTTCAAGGTTTCCATGACGAACTTTTTGAGGTAATACATACATTTGGCATCATCTCTCTTGGTGGTCCCTGAGACAAACCAGCCATTTTCCACAATAAATATTTGAGGATGATTATATTCAAGATCAATCCAGGAAAGCAGTTGCCTCAGGCTAGGAGATTCCAATTGGCGGAACTTCATGTGAGGGTCCAAAAGTTGATAACTCAAGGTTGGTCCAAAGGAAAGAGCAAAAAAGTCAGCAGTTCCATTGATGAATTTTTTCTCAGATTCAGTAAAATTAGGCAGAAGAGATGAAAGGTTATTCTTCATGCTCTCGGGATAGTCACCATCAATAAATATGGGTTTGGCAAACCAGCCTAGTACAAAGTCCAGAGATTTTTGACATTCTTTGATGTTATGGTCGGTCATTCTTCGAGGAATGATCCAGTGAGAGCTTAGGGCAATGGACACCTGGCCTCCCTGAGTGGGACGGAAAGAAGTATTGTAGAGATGCCAGATTTTGGCATGAGCCTATGAAGAGAAAAACGATGGCAAATTTATCCCTAGTTGTGAGGAGAAATGCAATATAATAATTGAATCCCCAACTCAATTTACATACGTTTCTCATCAAGCCTAACTTAATGACTAACAATGTAAAAATCAGCTAGAACCGATAAATTATTTCAAAGGTAGATCACCCCACAGTGAGTGCCTACCAAGATTTGAGTTATTTCCATTGGTTTTTAGCAGTCAGTGGAAAAAATGTAAAATCTTTGGGTTGAGTGTGTAGTTATCCACAGTTTGAGAAGCTAATGAAATAAAAGAATTTGTTATAATATCTTACTATTTAATTGACTTTGGATTATGTACTTTTTAATTTACAGGTTTTATGAAAAGAACCAATGCCACATCAGTGATCACATCAGGAATTTCTAAATAAGATTATATTTTTTATCCTGAGCTTGGGAGTTTTCAAAATGACTCAGGCTGTTGGAGTCAATTTAATATTTCATAGTCATCTCTCATAGCTACAGTTCTAACAATCAATCTTCATTCTTCCCTAAGAAGAATCAGCACAACAAATTAAAGAACCCACTCCAGTATCTAACCTTGGCCTACCCTCCAGAACTCTGGGACGGTGCTGGTTTCCCACAGACCCAGGGTGCAAGGTACAAGCCAAGAGCAAAAAACAGCAAAATACAGCTGCGAGGAGATCAGATGTCCATAGTTAGCATGCAGCCAGGAGTTTCGTACAGCAATGAAAAGGGCTTTGCATCCATAAAACCAACTTTATACTCCCGTAAAGTCTTACTAATGTCTGATATCTTTTTTCATTTGTTTCCTTTTTACTTACAAAGAAGAGTGAAAATTATAGGGCTTTTTTCCTCCCCTACTTGAAGTGAGCTTCTCTTTCCCTTTGAATTTCTTGATTTACTCTATTTTCCTACAAATACAAGTGTTATTTATCAGCCTTTATTCCCTAACGTAGCCTCTTTGAAAACTCCATTCTAATTATCTGTTTGACTCCGTATGTTCTCCAAAATGATCATGCCAATTTCCATTCCACTCCCTGGTCCTGCAGAAACTCCTTTGTTCGTTAAGCCAAATAGCCTCTTCAACATATCCTAAATATTCCTCTCATGGTTCATTTCAGTACAGGCATCCAAGAATGCCTCATCAACATTCTTATGGGTTCAGCCAAACATTTCAATGGAATAAGATAGTTTATGGCTAACTTTTCTTTTTAGTTTTTTAGTGAACATTTACTGTTTCATTTCACTGAATCTATTTTTTCATGACCTGAAGCAGCTATCTATATGCCAAGAAGGAAATGGAGACTCAAATGTTGATCCAAAGAATAGCAGCACTTGCTTATGTGATCTAAGAAACCAAGGACTTAATCTTGCCACACTTCTGCTAGTTTTGTGATGTCTCCCACCCTTCTCTATCTTCCTCATCGCACCTCCCCAGCCCTCTCTTCTTTATTGAAAGGAAACCTCAAGATGCTAACAGTTAAACAGAGCCTGGGCACGATGGCTCATGCCTGCAATCCCAGCACTTTGGGAGGCTGAAATCCCAGCACATTGGGAGGATCCCTTGAGACCAGGAGTTCACAACTAGCCTGCACAACATAGTGAGACCCCATTTCTACCAAAAAATCAAAAACTTAACCAGGCATGGTGGTGTGTGCCTGTAGTCCCGGCTACAAGGGAGGCTGAGGCAGGTGGATCACTTGAGCCCAGGAGATCGAGGCTGCAGTGAGCCATGCTGATGCCACTGAACTCCAGCCCAGGTGACGGAGAAAGATACTGTCTCAGAAAACAAAAACAAATAAACACAACAGTTAGACATAAAATCCATCAAGCAGTCCAGGCTAGTGCTCAGCAGATAACCTCTTGAGACCCAAAACCAGGGGACTTTCCTAATTTGACCCCATTTGAGGCCTATGAACTCTACCAGGCACCTTTCTGTAGAATAAGTGCTAAACAGGGAGTGCAAGAGTGAAAGCAAACGAAGAATTTATTAATCTCAGTCAGTTTTGCAGGTAGCTGAAGTCATACAGTGGAATTTTTTATAATTGTAGACTACTCTTCTAACCTCGAGGACTTTAACAAGGCTCAGAGGAAGAGGCTTAGCAAGGACATGATAAATGACCTGGGCCATGAGGCAAGACATATATGGTCTCTGATGGCAGATAAAATTCCTGCTCCCTCACTCTTTTTTGTTTGTTTGTTTTAAGACAGGGTCTCACTCTGTTACCCTGGCTGGAGTGGAGTGGTGTGATCACAGCTCACTGCAGCTTCTACCTCCCAGGCTCAAGCAATCCTCCCACTTGAACCTCCCAGGTAACTGGGACTACAGTGGCACATGCCACCACATCTGGTTAATATTTTAAATTTTTTGGTACAGTTAAAATCTTGCTGTGTTGCCCTGGCTGGTCTTGGACTTCTGGGCTCAAGCGATCCTCAGCTTCCCACCTCAGCCTCCCGAACCGCTGAGATTACAGGCATGAGCCACTGCACCTGGCCTTCGTCACTCTTGAGTTGGCCACATTTCTTAATCTGGGCAGGTAAACTCAACTTTCCTGTGCCTCGCAGGACCGTTGTGAGGAATTAATGAGATAATTTACGTAAAACTTCTACTGCAGAGTTTGCACCTGTAGGGTCTCCATGAATGCTTATCCTTTTTATCCCTTCTCCCTCTAAAGGATGAGCAAACCAAAAGGAAGAATTTGTAGGTAGAGGCTGAATTCCTTAGCAGGGGTTGTTTCCTCTACCTACAAATTCCTCCACTTGGGGTGTGGAGTAGAAGAGGCTTAGGTTTAGATTCCCTACTCCTCTAACTATGACCAGTATGAGCCTCACTTACTGCTCTGTACTAGTGGGAATGACATCTATTGTCCCATAGGAACACTGTGAGGATTAAATGACATAGTGCAAGTGAGAATGTCTTTTAGGTGGTTGATTATTTTACAGAGGGATAAATTTGTAGCATTAGAAAGCATTTTAGATATCATTTGGATTAACTGCTTGCCTCATGCCAAAACCCCACTGAATCTTATTGGATTGCTCTTTACCGCATGCCAACTTGGTGGTCAGCCCAGGCATGGCACCTTCTCTAAGAAATCGCTGCAACCCCATGGCCCCCCACACTATGCTGCACGTCCCTCCTCTGGGCACAAGAGTCTCACACATACTTCTCTCACATCATTTACTGTAGATAATAAGGCACATCCCTCCCCAAACTGAGCTCCCTGTGGAGTTCCCTCCCTCCCTTCCTGGCACACGGAGGCCCCCACTGTCTGTTAAACTGAATTGAACCAGCTTCACCGCCCCTTCATGAGACAGTTCACTCCCTTTGCAGATGGTAGATTTGACAGATTAAATACTATGAGTCAGAATGTGGGAAAGTCACTATTCAGGATGTTGCAACAACTGAGGATGATTAATAGGGAGATGGTTACATATGGTCTTGCAATGCTTTCTAATTATTCCAGGTATGTTAATCTTATAGGCTTGTTGTCTTAAGATTGGGATTTAATCAAGTTATTGACAAGTACTCAGTGAAGTCATTAACTGTATGGCCAAAAACATTTATCTAAATACAATTTTTAATAGTCAAACATTGAAAACAATTGAAATGTCTAATATTCAAATATATTTACAATGTATGAATGTTTTAATACATGATAGTATAACTAAAGAAATACCATTATTCAGGCATTATAAATAATTGAAAAGAATATCTATCAACATGTAAAAATGTTCCTAAAATACTAACTGAACAAAAAAGGGTTATAAAACAGCTAGTAGAGTTTAGTAGCATTTTGATCTGGAGGGATTTATAACTTGTTAAAATAAGTTTTATGGCAGGATTGTGGGTGGTATAATTTGCTTCATTTTACCCATCTATATATTTTTTCATTTCCTACCATAAACGTGTATTGCTTTAGAGTTAAAATAAAATTCAAAAAAGGAAAATGGTTCATAGCAGTGGGATGGCAGGCCTGCTTGATGGTTATCAAAAGTCTCTGCTTCATCTAACCCTGCCTACCTGTTCTCTAACTTGCCCTGTGGTCTCTGCCTGAAATCCAAGTCCCAGGCACACTGAACCCCACTTGAAGACTCTCTAGACTTCCATATTTTTGTAGGTACAGCTCTCCAAGGTATGTTTTACCTATTCCCAGTTCCTTCACCCTCACCCCCACTTTAAAACTCAGCTTAGATGTCACCACCTCTAGGAAGCCTTCCTTGGCATCTTCCCTCTCCCTAGCGTTGATTAAATGTCTGTTCTATGTGTTTCCATGACTGTCCTCTATCCAAGACCTTAACCATACTTTATTGCATTTATTTAAGTGTCTGGATTGTAGGTGTTTTGAAGGCATTGGTTGAGTCTTTTATCTCTCTATCCTCATATTCAAGCAAAGTCTCTTCGACAGAACCCGTGTTCAATAAATAGATCTGGAGGAATGAAGGCTGGCAGTAAGAACCAGATCAAAGGGTCTAGGACAGAAGCAACATTCTTCTGGGCTGAAGCAGGAAAACTCTCTCGTAAGCTACTCTAGTTCTTATTTTGCTTCCAAGACCATGACATAGAAATTTCAGGCACATACCAATAAAAAAATAAATTAGAAGGAATTTTATATGGCAGGCCTCTGAGAATAATACTGTATTATTTCATAATGTGCTAATGATCCACTTTGGGGTATAAGTCTCTCTGGTATGTGATGCCCTCCTTGCTTCCTTCCTACCTTTCATTTAGATTTTGAAATATGGAGTCTGAAAAAATCTAGAAGAAAAATGGATCTGGAAATCCTTCCTACAAATTAGCTAGTAGCCCCAAATTTTGCAAGTCAAGGAAAATACTCTGAATTTCCCAAAACATATAGACATTTTCTCTTTGGCTAAATTGTAAGCTCACTGTCATTTGCCTATTTGGATCCCTCACAGAACCCAACATAAAGTTTCACACATATAAGCTGCTTTAAAATGGTGGGTGGAAGGAAACAGGTAGTGAACATCAGGTCCACTCCAGCTTTCCGCCTTGGGTCATGTTCTAGGTATGGTTGAGGAAAATGAAGCCCACCTAATACACAGCAGGATCACTGAGCTGAAAAGGCAGAAAGCAAAGATGAGGACCCTGAAACAGTTCAACATACTGGAGAGGAGAAATCTACACAAAAGAAGGGCCCAGAAGTCTGCATGAGATTTCCCAAGGATCCTTGGCTGTCCATGCACAGGACAAGATTTTGTAAGGCTCAGCAAAGAGAAGCAGCCACAGGTCTGGGAGATGAATACCAAAGGTTGGGTAGGGCTGGAAAATACTGCATTTCAAAACAGCCAGAGTAGAAAAATGCAGCTGAGAACTTCAGGTATCCAGCTGAACCTCTGGAAGGTCATTACCTGAGAAGTAAAAATAAAGCTGGAATAAACCAGCTCTAACAAAGACTAAATCCACATCAAGTAAATCTGGTAATTTAACTTCTTAGCAGAACTAAATACAACACCCTTTAAAGGGAGACAATATTGACCAGGCTCCCTATAATGTTTCATTCATAGTATACAGAGCATAATAAAAATCTACTAGATGTGTGAAAAAGCAGGAAAATGAAACCCTTAATTAAGAAAAAAAAAAAAAGTATTCAAAATCAACAGAAGCCAAGATGTCCCAGATACTGGGATTAGCAGAGGACTTTAACATAGCTATTATAAATATGTTCAAGGATTTCAAAGAAAAGATAGATATAATGAACAAATGGAGAATAACAACAGAGAATCAACAACTGAAGAAAACAAGAACATTCTAGAACTGAAAAGTGAAACAAATAAACAAATTTCTGAATGGGATTAACAATATTCATTCTAAATAGACCACAAAATAAGAATAAAAAATGTAATCCCTAAAACTCACAGAAAATATTAAAAGGTTTCTCTAAAAAGCCAATAAATTAAGAAAAATGAATTACTAAACATGCAGAAATAAAGAACAAAAAACAAATGGGATGAAAAGAAAACAAATAGCAGGACTGTAAACATAAACCAATCATAGCAATAAATATTCAAATAAACATGGACTAAATGCTCCAAGTAGAAGACAGATGCCATGAAAGTAGATTTTGGAAAAGTAAGTTTCAGTTACATTCTGTGTGCAAGAAACGTTCTATAAATATAAAGTGATAGTGTAAAAGAAAAAGAATCGAAAGAGACATATCATGCAAATGGCAAGCATTAAAAAGCTGGCATGGCTATATTATAACAAAATGGAGGCTTTGAACATCACCATAATCTAATTAGAGCTAACAGACATATATACTAATAGAACATGCTACCCATCTAACAAAAGCAGAATATACATTTTCTCAAGTGCACATAATACATGTTCCTGGATAGATCATATGTTAGGCCAGAAAATAAGTCTTAATAAATTTTAAACTACTGAGATCATAGAAAGTATTTTTTCTTACCACAATGAAATGAAACTAGCAATCAATAACAAAAGGAAAGCTAGAAAATTCACAAATATGTGGAAATTAAACAACACAAGCAATGAGTCAAAGGAGAAATCACAAGGTAGATAAGTGAAAACTTAAAGATGTATATTAAAAAACTAGCTGAATATACAACATACCAATACTTATAAATTGCAGCAAAAGCAATGCTCAGAGGAAATTCTATAGCTGTAAAGGCCCACATTAAAAAAACAAGATGTATCTCAATAACTTAGCCATCCACCTTAGGAAAATAAAAAAGAAGAGCCAACTAAACTCACAGCTAACAGAATAAATAACTAATAAAAATTAGAATGGATATAAACAAAATACAGAGTAGAAAATTATAGAATCAACAAAGTCCAAAATTGGTTCTTTGAAAAAAATCAACAAAACTGACCAACCTTTAGCAAGAATAACTAAGGAAAAAAAGAGAAAAGAAACAAATGAATACAATCATAAAAGAAAATGGTAACATTTCTACTGACCTTTTCTATATATTTATTTCTGTAATAAAAAAGAATTATAAGAGAACATTATGAACATTTGGATGCCAACAAATTAGATAACAGAGATGAACTGGAAAAATTCCTGGATGCACACATATTACCAAAAGTGGCTAAGGAAACAATGTAAAATATAATCTAGGTGTAAAAGAGATTGAATCAGTAATCGAAAACTTTCAAACTGAGAAAAGCCCAGGACAAGTGGCTTGAATAGTGAATTGTGCCAAACATTTAAAGAAGAATTAACACCGACTCTTTTCAAGCTCTTCAAAAAATAGGAGAGGAAAGAACACTCTAACTTAGCCTATGTGGCCAGCATTATCTTGATACCAAAGCCAGATAAATCCATCACAAGTAAATAACAGCTATAGACCAATATCCTTTATGAATACAGATGCAAAAGAACGCAACAAAATACTAACAAAACAAACCTGGTTGCATATTTTAAGAATTATATTGCACAGTCAAGTAGCATTTATTCCAGGATGCAAGGATGAGTGAAAATATAAAAATCAATCGGTTTAATGCATCACATCAATAGAGTAAGGGGGAGAAAACCCATATGATCATCTCAATTAATGCAGAAAAAGCATTTGACAAAAATCTGAAAGTCTTTCATAATAAACATACTCGGAAAACTAGGACTAGAAAGGAACTTCTTTAATATGATTTTAAAAAATATTTATGAAAAACCCACAGCCAACATTACAGTGAAAGGCTGAGAGCTTTCCCCTTAAGAGCAAAATGGAAAGGAAGATGCTGCTTTCATTGTCTCTCTGTAACATTGTACTGCAAGTTCTTGCCAGAGCAATTAGGAAGAAAAAAACTATCCAAGTTAGAACAGAAGTGAAACTATCCCTATTCACAGATAAGATGATTCTACATATGGAAAATCCAAAGAACGCGCAAAAATCTATCGCAGAAAATAAACGATTTCAACAAAATTACAAAGTACAAGAGCAACACACAAAACTCAGTTGTATTTCTGTACAATAGCAACGAACAGTCTAAAAAGCAAATTAAGAAAACAATTCCATTTGTAATAGATTCAAAAAGAATAAAATATGCATAGAAGTACATTTAACCACTCTCACCATTTCTACTTGCATTGTACTGGAGGTCCTAGCCAGTGCAGCAAGGCAAATAAAAAAATAAAAGGCATGTTGATTGAAAAGGGGAAAAAAAAACAAAAAACTTTGTTGTTCATTTAAAACATGATTGTCTGTGTAGAAATCCTAGGGCATTTAAAAAACAAAACAAAACAAAAAACCAGAAAAACTATTAAAACTAGTAAGTAAATTTAGCAAGTTGGCAGGATGCAATGTTAACAGAAAAATCAGTTGCATTTGGCCAGGAGCAGTGGCTCACACCTGTAGTTCCAGCTACTTGGGAGGCTGAGGTGAGAGGATCACTTAAGCCCAGGAGTTCAAGGCTGCAGTGAGCTCTGACCATGCCACTGCACTCTGGCCTGGGTGACAAAGTGAGCCCCTGTCTCAAAACAAACAAACAAAAAAATCAATTGCATTTATGTATGAACAGAAAATAAATGGAAAATAAATTTTAAATACAATGCCACTTACAGTGGTACCAAAACCATAAAATACGTAGAAATAATTTAACAAAAGATGTGCAGATTGCTACAATTAGAACACATTGCTAACAGAAATTAAAGAAGATCTAAATAAAGAATGAGATATCATTTCTATGGATTGGAAGACTCAATATTTTTATCAAATTTCCCCAAATTGACCTACTGAATCAACACCATCTCATCCAGAATCCCAACAAACATTTTGTAGAAATGGATAAGTTGATTCTAAAATATATATAATAAACAAGAATATAGAACAGCTAAAATAACTGGAAAAAGGAAATACACAGTTGAATCATTCACACTACCTGATTTCAAGACTTGTTATAAAGCTATAATTATTTAATATAGTGTGATATTGGTATAAGTATAGATAAATAAAGGAGCAGAACAGAAAATTCCAAAATAAACCCATGGCCAATTGATTTCTAATGAATACATCAAAGCAATTATGTGACAACAGGAAAGGCATTTCAACAAATGGTCCTTGACAACTGGAAACATGCATGAAAAAAATTAGACCCCAATCTTGCATAAAAATTTGAGACAGATCATAGATCTAAAGCTAAAACTATAAAACTTATAGAGCAAAATGTAAGAGATTATTCTCTTGATCTTGGAGCAGGAAAATATTTCTTAAAACACAGAAAGCACTATATAAATATACATATGTATAAAACATCTCCCCTCAGTATGTGATTTGCCTTTACGTTTTGTTAACATTTGATGAGCAGGTTTTAATTTTGATATAGTCCAATTTATCAATTTTTTGTTTATGATTAGTATATAGATGACAAAATAATTATATCCAAAGTAAATATATAAGCCTACCTACCTATCAGTAGTCAAAGAAATCACTCCCCTTCCCACCATAAGCAAAAGATTTGCACAGATATTTCACAAGAGAATCTTCACCAATGTTCAACAAACACATAGAAATGTCCTCAACATCATCAGGAAAATGCAAATAAAAACCCCAATGAGCAATCACACCCACTAAGATGCCTGCAGTTAGAAACACTAACAACGGTCGGTGTGCAGTGGCTCATGCCTGTAATCCTAGCACTTTGGGAGGCGGAGGGGGGTGGATCACCTGAAGCCAGGAGTTCAAGACAAGCCTGGGCAACATGGTGAAACCCTATCTCTACTAAAAATACAAAAATTAGCTGGGTGTGGTGTCACACCTCTGTAGACCCAGCTGTACAGGAGACTGTGGCATGAAAATTGCTTGAACCTGAAAGGAGGAGGTTGCAGTGAGCCAAGATCACACCATTGTACTCTAGCCTGGGCAACAGAGTGAGACACTGCCTCAAAAAAAAAGAAAAAGAAAAAAGAATTCTACCAACAAATTCTTGCAAGGCGGGAATATAAATAATACCACCACTTTAGAAAACTACTTGACAATTTCTTACAAAATTAAACATAGATTTTCTCTATAATCTAGCAAGTTCATACCTAGGTATTTACCAAGAGAAATGATGACATAAGCCTCCCATAAGACTTGTACAATATCAAGATAAAACTTACAAAAAAGATGTGTTCAAAGGTGCTGGCCGGGCATGGTGGCTCATGCCTGTAATCCCAGCAGTTTGGGAGCCTGAGGCAGGTGGATCACCTGAGGTCAGGAGTTCAAGACCAACCTGACCAACACGGTGAAACCCCATCTCTACGAAAAATACAAAACTCAGCCAGGTGTGGTGGCACAAGCCTATAATCCCAGCTATTCAGGAGGCTGAGGCAGGAGAATTGCTTGAACCCAGGTGGCAGAAGCTGCAGTGAGCCAAGATTGCTGCCACTGCACTCCAGCCTGGGCAACAAGAGCAAAACTTAAATAGTAGCTTAAATCACAAGAGCAGAAAATGAAAACAACACAAATGTCCATTTACAGGAGAATGTATAAACAGAATGGCCTGTTTATACAATGGAATACTACTCATTAATGCAAAGAGTGAACTACTGTTATACGCAGTAATATGAATTAATCTCAAAAAGATTGTTTAGAGTGAAAGAACCCAGACACAGAGTACATTCACAGAGATGTTTGATTCCATTTACATAAAGTCCCAAAATCAGTCTTTGGTGATGGAAATCACAGCAGTGGTCTCCTGTGGAGATTGAGAATTGATTAGAAGTCACAAGGAAACTTTCTGGGGTGATGGGAATATTCTATATCTTTACTTGACTATTTGTTACAGATATCCATACACATACAGATATATGTAGTCATCAAAATTCATCAAATTGTTTATAAAATATGTGCATCAGTTTTAAAGATCTATAGTTTAATAAATATATAGTAGATGAATATCTTAGTCATTGGAGAAGCTATTCAGATATAGAAATATAATTACCTACAATTTATGTGCCAAGAGAACACTGATTTTCTCTGAAACATAAATTCATCTTTGAAACTACCATAGTAAATGTTACTTTTAAAAAATCACAATTATTTAGCTTTTAATTACAGGAATCATATTCATTCAACAAATATTACACTAGGCACTTTTCTAAGGGATTCAAAATATGATCCTGTTCTCATGAAGCTTACATTCTTGGGAGGAAGAGAGGTAACAAATGAAAATAAAGCAGAAAAGCATAGAAGGTAACAGGGATGGGGATGGAAAGGCAGTTTCAATAGCAAAGTCTTCTTCAAGGAGGCGTCATCTGGGGATCTGTAACAGAAAAAGTGAAGAACGCTAAAAAAGACTGGGACCTGGCCGGGGGTGTGTGGAAGACACAGGGAACTGGGAGGGTGGGGTGGGGGCGTTAGAGGATACAGGAAGGGCGTTCCAGGCAGAGTTGAGCAAGTGGTTGAGAGCATAGACTCAGCCAGGCTTTTCGAATTCTGTGGGACCTTGGGCACATTATCTAAAGTCTGTGCCTCTATTTCCTCATCTGTAAGCAATGGCAAAAACACGGCAATTACTTTGGCACCAACCTAATAGCTTTAATCACAATAGCAAGAAACAGAAAACAGCATAAATGTCCATTTACAGGAGAATATATGAACATTGTGGTCTGTTTATACAATGGAATATTACTCCTTGTTTCCTCGTGACTCCTAATCAATTCTCAACCTCACAGGAGACCACTGTTGTGATTCCCATCACCATAGACTGATTTTGGGACTTCATGTAAATGGAATCACAAAACAACTAAACAACTATGTAAATGTACTCCTTGTGTCTGGGTAATGATTGGTAAATTTCTAAAAATCAACGGCTACTATGTGGAGAATAGGATCTAGGAGGGCAAAGGAGCAGCCAGGAGACCAGCTAAACAGCTGTTGCAATGGTCCAGGGAAAAGATAATGGTGGTTTGGACCAAAAGAGATAGTAACAAGTGACTAGATTGAAGCTATCATTGAAGGCAGAATCAGTAGAACTTGCTGATGAATTGGAAATAACACGTGGCATGTGACGGAGGTAAGAGGAATCAAGGAACGCAAAGAAAACAACAAATAAGGAGTTAGGGAAGGGAAGGGATCAAGTTCTGTTTAGGTCACAGGTCTGGCTTTCAATGAAGATGCCTGGTAGGCAGCTGGGTATATGAACCTGAAGTTGGAGAAGACATGGAAGGCATCACCAATCACCCAAATACGCTTCAAGGGTAATACTGAATGGGCCGCTTTTTGATATCTATCATTCCTTAGATTTTTTTTTAATTGAAATGGAATAATTCTTAAAGGATTAATTTAATCCTACAAAAAATCTTAATTAAATGGACTGAGGCCAATGGTGGAAGAAATGAAATGCAGCCCATAAGCAGAGAATAATTCAAATAGCTCATTTGTGTCTTCTCCCCACCCAAGAAAAGGGCCCTCCAGATGTTACTTTAGTTCTGAATTAAAGGTGCATGCTTTCAAAAAGGTCAAAGGAAAGACAAAAGTTTAGAAAGCACTAGAGATTTTTTTTTCTTTCTTTCTGGCAGCCTATTACCTCAACTTCAAGAAGAGTATTGGGATTACATGTCTGAGGACTTCCTTAAAAGTCACTGCTACTGCGTGGTGTTTACACAAGCATGCCAACTAGCCTGATGTCTGTGTTTGTAGACCAAATCATTCCTCTTATTTCTATCAGCATAGCTCCATGGTTTATAAGCTCTAGTTCCTTAAGACAGAATTTCAAACGGCCTCTCACAAAACAACCACCTAATAGAACACATAAATAATCTCCCTCAAATAACTATCTACAACTTTATCCACAAAAATAGCCAGTAGTCTCTGTGTGCAGTTCCTTAAAAGTTGTTCAGGATTTAACCTATGCACAGGGACTCACATCTGCCTTCCCTGACACCCAGTTAGACGAATATATGTAAACAGGCAGCAGTTCGGCACCCCTACCTGCTTTGGACTTCTTAGCAAATCAAATAAGTTGCATTTCTAGCTCTGAGCACCAAGCCTTACAGCCTTCTACAAAGTAATAGGAAGACCAGTAGAATCTCATATAAATGTAAACTTCCCAGCCCAGCTGTTTTGCTACAGCCAGGTCAATTTCTGATTACTCTTCACCCCAGGCTGTACCTACACTGGATGACAACCCACCAACCCTGAAGTTGCATTCTACTTTTCCTTACTATCCATATCCCTTTCTGCCTTGTTTTGGACTTGCCTCTTTAAAGAAGCAGTTCCCAATGAACCCCACTTACTCTTAGTACTATCTTCCCCAGTTATTAACTGAAAAATTTCCACTTCTTCCACATTTGGCTCAATTCCCATCTCCCCTGCAAAGTCTTGTTTGGCTCCCCAGATGCATTTAGGCATTCCTTTCCCAAGCACCCAACACACATGTGGGAGTAAATCCCGTGCTTCTTCATAGTTCTTCCTAAATTGGTGGCTCTTTACCAAGATCATATTATACTCTCCAATAACAATAAAGTTGAATGGAAACAACCTGAACATCCAATAATGTGGAATTATTCATTCATTTATCCTTTCAGTCAAATATTCATTTAGTAACTACTATGAGCCAGTTATAATTCTTAATTAGTTGAAACAACCTAAGCGGCTAACAAAAGGGATTAGTTAAAATAACTCAGGAATAAGACATTAGATTAAATGAATTAATAGCAACAAATAATCAATGTTGATAAATAAATTACAGATTGTTAATTTTATAAGCAATAAATGATCACTACTGACAAATATAGCTTATTAAATTATGGATGAATTATAGTTAGCTACAGATAGACCACGTGCAATATTACCTAATGTTGGAATCATATGTACAGATATAAAATAAATATATGTAAGACAGGATTTTAAAGGATTTGTACAGAGATAGCAGTTATACTCTACTGAGTGGGACTATGGGCGTTTATTATGTTCTTCTGGTTCTCTGATTTTCAGACTTTTATGTAATGAAATGTGTATTGCTTTTCGAAGAAGAAAACATAAATTTTTAAAACTGGAATTTTCAAGTTTGAAGAATTTTCTAGTTCAAATTATTTACTATACTGTTTTTCTGCGTTGTTGATGTCTGCTCTGCTTGTTTAGCTATGTCTTCCTTTTTCCCCCCACAGGATGGATGGCATAGATTGTTCTAACTAGTTCAATCAGTCACTGTTCAGTGATTACTTACTGATTACCTAATCTCCTATTGTTATACCTTTCAGTCATTCCAAAATCTCACAAGCATGGAAGAACAATTTCTTAGATTTTAACCATATAATTTCTGAAAACATTTGTTAGAAATGCTTCAAAAATTTCTGGCATACCAAAATTATTAATACTGGCAAGTCTAGTAACTGATATTTTATATTTTCACCAAATGGTCTAGTTGATTAAATTATTCTCCACCAAAATGTTTTTGACCAAATTGCATTTCATCAAATCATCTGAACGCTCCCCAAAAAACTGTAATAAACAAATAATTAAGCCAAATAATTGGGCTGTCTTTTCTAGCCTGTGCCACCTCTAGGGCAGATGGGTTGTGGAAAAAGAGCCTTTAAAATATCCCCCTACAGTGGAATCTGGCTGGTGTTTAGGGAGGGCAGTGGAGAGTCTAGCATAGAAACTATGATTAAAGGCACAGATATAAGAATTTACCCAACATGTTGTGAAAATGATGATGCCAGACTAATTAGGCTACAGGATTAATAGTTGGTGGCTTTTACAAAATAAGATTATAATAGTATGGGACCACAATATTAAAAGTTCTGAATGTAAAGTTATTTGGATTTGACGGAATAGGTCACAATAGATGAGCATAAATTTCTGAGACAGTGATGATCAGCCATATGCTCAAAATCATCCATTGCAGAATGGATTAAAATGTGAACAGCTGGATGTGGAAAATTGGCATGATACTGCCAAAATGCAGATACAATTAAGGTCCTGGACAAAGGTGGTGTGTACTGAAAAGCAAAACAACAGGGCAATCCGAGAGATGTTTGGAAGTGCAGAATAGAAAGAGCATGGTGCATTCGTTACATATTGCTCACATGCTCATGAACAAGTATTATTTGGGAGCTGGGTTGGGCTCCACTGAACACTTCTTCTGCTCTGGTCTCATCCGGTTGATCTAGGAAGGTGTTGGCTGGGACAAATGGGACAGGTTGGTTCTGCCCCACATGTCTCATCCTCCAGTGGACTAGCTTGGGCATTTTCTCATGGAAATTGCAGAGAAGTAAGAGACTAAGCAGAAACTCAGAAGCACTTTTTCAGTGTCTGCCAGCATTATGATCCTTGGCTAAAGCAAGTCACATGGATAAGCACAGAGTCAAGGGAGAAGCTGAATGGACACCTAGAGTAGAGAACACTGTAAAGTTACATGAAGAAGGGCATGGATACAATGAAGAGAGGACAAAATTGAGGCCTTTAATTCAATTAGTCTACATCACATTGTAACTGACTAGACCTAGGCATTAAAAAAGAAAGTGTTAAAGTTGACAGCTCATGTATAGTACACAGCTAGACTAAATAATGAGTCTGGAAAAGTGAAGATATTTGTTGCTTTCTGGATGGATGTACAGGTTCAAAAATCTTTGTTGGCTTTTTAAAGGCCAAGGTAGTTTTTAAAAACCATGCTGTAATTTTGGAGTTTTTTAACTTACGATTATTTTCTCTAGATTTTTCCAAAGTAGGTGGCAATAAAGGGCTTATTTATTTGTATTTAAATGAAATTTCCTTCAAATGAAATAAAAAAGATTTCATAACTCACACTGGGTAAACACATCAGTAAATCAGAGATTGAGTTTCTTGCTTCATTAATTTATCTGTACAGAACTAATCAACATCAGTTAAATCATTTTATTTAATACTAAATCATGCTGCTGTTAAAATCATGCCAAGTCATTGATGCTAGGTTATTAACAAAATATCCAGCATGTGACCAGAATCCATCTAACCCATTAATCACAGGATTTATTACTGGAGACACAGAGGGGTTCCAATTCCCGGATTTTGTATCTCCGTTTTTCTAATAGCAACAAAATAAGAATCATGAGAGAACAGGTAGGGAAGCATAGGCTAAATGAAAAAAAAGAGACAAGAAGATAAGGCACTCAGATAAGTGATGTTTTCCACAAGGTCAGCAAAAGTATCCCATGGTTCATCAGTCAAACAGGATCTTTTCAGTAAACATCTATTAGCACAATCGCCAGTAATTCCACAATACCCTCATGAAACAGCTACTCTCCAATTTCAACAAAACTGAGACAAGTGTGTTTCTTCCATAATGGTCACCTTTATTTTCTAAACATTCTATCTCTGCCTCCTTACCTAATTCTCTTGCTTTAAATTATCAACAGCAGATGCCAATAGACTCTCCTTGGGACTTTAACAGGCTCATTTACAGTTCTTTGCTTTTGAAATAACTCAATTCGTCTTGCAGTAGAGAACACTTTTCACCCAAAGAAAAAGTGGCATGTGAGTGTGTGAGGATTTCTACGTCATTGAACAGGATACAATTACAGGAAAATGAAATATGCTTTATGGAGCAGTGGATAGCAGAAAGTCATTTACCTGCTCTTTCCCCCTTCTCTTCCATTTGCTTTTTTGTGGTAGCAGGGTCTACATGGTCTTAAGTCAAAGTTTTCCATAATACAGATTCCACTCGTGAAATCAACCTATGAGTAGCCTCAGCATTTTGAAAATCAAAATAGAAGAGATTAGGAAATATCAGAGGGCACTGCATAAAATAATGTTTTTTTCTGTGAAATTTTGTTTCAATTGTATATATACAACATGTAAAATGCCTTTCTATGGGTTAAAGACAAAAAAGTTTGAAAGTCACTGGTCTAAGAGGAGTGTTTTCATTCCAGAAGTATTTATTGAGCACTTACTGTGTGCCTGGCATGATTGTAGCACTTTGGGGTACAACAGGGAACAAATCAAACAAAAGCCTCTGCCCTTACGGAGATTCCATTTTAGCAGGAGGAGAACAACTAACAACAAACATAATAAATGTAAATTACAAAGAATGTCCTAAGGCAGCAAGTGCTATGGAAAAACTACAGTGAGATACGGGAGCCTTATCGTGATAAAATGCATCATGGAGAAGAGATGCATTTTATTTTATTTTATTTTTGGGGGGCACTCACAAGAGTCTTTATTTTCTTTTCATTAAATGTGTTGTGGTTTTAATCTTTGCATTTACATCTCTACAGGACAAATCCGTTTGTGTCCCTATTAGGCAAGCATCCTTCCCATCGCTATCAGTTTTCTACAGGTTAACAACCAACCTTACAGAATTTAAAATGCCCTAATCCATAGTAAGTAGCAAATTGAACAAAGGTGCACTGCCTTCTGCACCCCCAGAGAATCAGGATCAGAGAATAGGATTAACCAGGCAGGCCTGCCATAGGCCTCAGCTCAGATGGACACTAATAATCCTGCCTCATTTCCAAATCTTGGAAAATTTTCTGTTACAGTCTCCCTTTGTGATCATAAATAATCTCCAAAGATTATATTTTATCACACAGAAAAACCTGGTTTCCTTCAGCTTTGGCCAGATTCATTTACAAATGTTTGTCAAGGGGTGTTAATTAACACTCTATAAGCCTCTTGGCTCTACAGGGTAGAGCATATTAAATCCAAAGAAACAGCTTCTGTCTGGGGATTTCATAAGGAATCTCAGATTGCCTTTTCAAAAGAAGGCAATCTGAGGGTGTGTGTTTATCTTAGTTTTAAAAAATTGCTTTTATACTAGAGGGTTTGTGTTTGTCTGTTTATATCTTTTTTTTTTAAACGCTCTTATTGGTTCTTCTATGCAGAAGCTAAAAATCCAAGCCCAATAAATTCATTATCGCACAGTTTCATCCACACTACCTGTAAACTTGGTGACTTCCGGAATAGTCTTCTCTACTGCTTATAAAAGTGGGTCGCAGGAAGTAGAGAAGACCACTTCCGGGAGCCTCCAAGAAACAGTAAGTCACCAAATGGGGGTGGTTAGGGTGTGCCTCCTTTAAGAAAGTAGCTCGTGACCATAGACTTAAAGAAAGTGAGGGAGCTGGTTCTGTTGCTATGGGGGTAGGGCAGGTTGGGAAGAACCTTCCGGGCTGGAATAAGAGTAAGAAAAAATAATGCCCCAAGGCACAGATGCAAGATCTTCAGTGTGCCTGGATGGCGTGGGGCAGCGGGGCGGGAGTCAGAATTGAGATGAAATGTATTAAGCACCTGTGAGGGTGTTTCCAGAACAGGGAACTGAAGCGGTAACAGCTGCTTGATCCTCTACGACGAAAGGGAAAGTTTTTAAACTGCAGGGCTTAAACGTGAAAGGAAAAGAGAAAAAAAAGCTTTTTAATCAAATTGTAAATGACATGGTTTCTCACTCTCCTGTCTCCCGTATTTCTCACTGAATAGCAATGAACACAGGAAATAGCCACGCATAGGTTACACTGTAACTCTTCATAAGAGATCCTCTGGTTTCTTTCATTTTTCAGAAATGAGAATTGTGAAGGAAGAAAAGAGATCTGAAATGAAATGCACTTTTTCAGGACTGCCATTTGAGTTCTTATGTAATAATTATTAAGCAAATATTTACTCAATAGACAAGTTATTATGCTGGGCATGTGTGGGGTCAAATCATAGGTACACAAAATAATTACGGTATAAGTCTGAAAGTTAAAACACCAGAAGATGGATTTTTTTTTCCCCAATGGCGATTCAGAGGATGGAAAGATTCCTTCTTGCTGAGGGAAATCAAGGAAGTCTTCCCATGGGAGGTAGTTTCTAAACCTTATATTGAAAGATGTAGATCCTGGGAAGACGGAAAAAGGCATTCCAGGCAGATTATTGTGAGCTGGAAAGCCAGTGATGCTGCGGCAAAACCTATTTTCTAAAGAAAACAGCTGGATAGCTCCCCCATGCCCCATGATCTTTTAGGATGTAACCTGGCCATTCCTCCCATTGGAGGATCTGTGGCCCCTCCCCCTTGAACCTGGGAGCATGTGACTGCGCTGGTAGAAATGAAGCTACATGATATCAAGGATAAGTTTAAAAAAAGAAGAAAAAAGTCCACACCACTTCCTCCTCCTAGTTCTCTTGGGATGCGTGCCGGGAGGGAAGCTAGGTTCCATGTGCAGAGGCTGCTAATCTGAGACCATTGTGGAAGTGAGGCCAGCAAAGATGCTCTGGTCCACAGCCAGCTTCAACTGCCAATCACATGTTTGAGCCGTCTTGCACGCCCCACCCCGTCCAAACTTCAGATGGCTGCAGACCAGAGGAAAACTGCGTGGGTGAGCCTTTCCCTAATCCTGACCTGTAAGTTTGTAAACAAAATAAAATGGTTATTTAAAGCCATTAAGTCTGGGGGTATTACATAGAAATAGTATGGGAACAGAAACAGTAATGGTTAGTGTTTTTTTTTTTTAATTAGTAATGATGACCCTCTAAGATGTTAATAAAGGTTAAAGACATTAGTGGCAAGTCGAGACTAGCAGACTAATATTCTTCTCCATTTCAGATGCTGATGTGGAGACATTTGGTAGCACAACCCCAGATGAAACCTGTGCAGTGCAGGAGGCAGCCTGGAGTCCTAGAATGTACACTGGGAATAGGGGTTCAGAAAACCTGAGTTTTGGTCCCAGCTCTGACCCTTGGTAGCTACAGGAAAGTCAGCGAAACTCTCTGAGCCTTTCAATGAATTTACCTGCCCCCAAATACAAGAAAATCACCTAGAAATTATCAAGCATTATCCAGTGGTATGGGTTTTTTAAATTACTTTAAATTAAATAAATGCATTTATATAGTTTTAAATCAAATAGTACTAAACACTTATCATGAAAACCGTAAGCATCTTCCCCAATCCCGTCTCTAACCCCCACTTCTGCTCCCCACTGGCAACCTTTTAGCTCTTTCTTCTTGTAATAACCATCATATTTCTAAAGACTATGCTACTGTGAAATTTAATAATTTATCAGGATAATGAGGAGTTAGCTCTTTTACATGTCCCATTTTCTTCCCTTATTTTCCCAAATGTCTGTTCTTATTTAAATCATTGTTAGTATTTACATGAAGGTTCCTATGGAAATGTTCCTTTCAGAGCCAAATAGGGCACTATAACATTTCCCTTTTCTGGACAGCTTTTAACTTTCCCTTGAATTAATAATGGCCTCATTATTAAGCTTGCATAATTTTCCATATGTGATTTCTTTCAACGAGTTACTGATTATCATGTTTTCTACCATAGTTATCTATTCTGCTGAGTCTACTTTTTCAGCCAGAGCACTTCCTTCCCTGCGACATACAACCTTCCAGCCTCCAAGTCCAGTCTGGACTAGATGCTGTCACGAGCTGTTCTCATCCTAGGAGTTTTCTTTATTTCTTATAGATTGAAACCATACTTTTTCTATATCCTATTTCTTCTTATTTATTTACTACAATTTTGCTGGTGCATATTTTCCATTAGCTTCTTAGGAAACACTACATTGAAGGTGAGCTTTCTGATATCCTTACATATCTGTACATTCATTGAGCCAGGAACTCAGTAGGCTCTTTAAAGTTAAAAGCTCATGTTCTTCAGTTCTGGGGCATTTTATTATATTATTTCTTTAATAATTTCTTGACATCTATTTCCTTATTCTCTCTTTCCAGAGCTTCTATTAGTCTCATGTTGGATCTTTACGAAGATCCTTTAAATGTTTTTCTCTTTTAAAAATATTTTATATTTCTTTATCATCTTGTACTACTTTTACAGCATTTCTTTTACCTTACTTTTCAAACATTTTACTAAATATTTTGTTTCAACAATTGTGTTATTGATGTTCCAGAATTTTTATATGCTCTGATTGTTCCCGTTTCAGTTTGTGTATGTGTTTAATTTCCTGCATAATTTATTTTCTGTGGTTGGCATTACTATTTATTTTATTCTGTTTCATGTTGATAGCTTTCCTCAAATGTCTTTCACCAGCAGTTTTGATTGTTACCCCTTGCCCTTCTGTTGTACCTGCTCCTTTTTAAACCTGGATTCCTGATTATTGCAGGAGACAAGACTCCTGATGTCAGGAGTCTGCATGCCATTCCAAATTCATCATCTCCAACTGTTGTCTAGCAAAAGAATATGCACTTATAATCACAGAACAGCCATCAGTTACTTCAAGAGATTACAGAAAATAAGATGCCTGAACAATGAAAATTTTCTTAACTTTAAAAGGGAAGATAATGTGAATTTCAGAAATAATAGACCTATGAGCAAAATTAGGTAATGGTTAACAAAAATGCATCAATACTATGAAAGGGAAGATAACTAGGAGGCAACATAGACTCCTAGAATAAGTTTGCCAAACGTGTCTCAGATAATTGTTATTGTATTCTATAGAGCTATGATTTGAATGTTTGCCCCCTCCAAAACTCATGTTGAAATTTAATTGCCATTGTAATAGTATTAAGTGAGACCTTTAAGAGGTGATTAGGCCATGAGGTCTCTGCTCTCATCAATGAATTAATGCTGTTATCACAGAAGTGCATTCTTTATCTCAGGAATGGGTTACTTATAAAAGGATGAGTCAGCCTCCCTTTGTCTCTCTCTTGCCTTCTCACCTTCCACCATGGGAGAAAGCAGCAAAGAAGCACCTCACCAGATGCCAGAGCCTGCTCTTGGACTTCCCAGCCAACAGAACTGTGAGGAAATAAATTCCTGGGTTTTTAAAATACATTTTCTAGTCTCAGCTACTCTTATAGCTGTACAAAATGAACTAAGACATATAACATATCTGGGAACACAATAGTCATCTCTTTATGTAATAATTTTGACAGTTGCTAAACATTTTTGTGACATTCTTAGGGTCAAGAAGAAAAGTAGAGTGCATATAAGATAGTACTATTGCTACTTGAAAAAATATATATTTTAAGAGTATTCATTGGTTCAGCAAAACTTACTGGTTGCCTTTTAAGTATCAAATACTGGCGAATGTTTGACACATTGATTTATAGGAGAGATTCACTTGGGAGAAGGTGACTAACAATATCCCAAAAAGTTTATTCATAAGCCTATTTCTTTTAACATGTTATCATCAAAGGGATGAAAACTCACAAAGGCATTAATCTAAAAATTGGGAAATTCTCTAAAAATTGAATCCAAAAGAGCTCTACAGATTGGAATGCTATACATACGTGCTATAACTACCAAAATTAATAAAGTGATGGGAAAAATGTTTATGTCTTTTGTAAATTAAAAATACACGTAATATATGTTCATGGTTTAAAATATCAAAACAACTTACAGGAAAAATCACAGTTCCCTTCCTACATTGTCCTACAATCCCCCCAGTTCTTCTCCCCAGAGGCAACCACTTTTGATTCTTATGACTTTTTCTTTGGAATTTACATCTCCACACTTCCACACTTCAGAAAGTATCCACTGACTTCCTATTATACTAGATGAGGGTTTAGCTCTTACACAGCCAATGTAGTTATTCAATAGTTTTTGGTTTAACCAACATTCAGTATTGACATTATTCTGCCAACATGAATATCATTCACAGCTGGGCATTGTAATGTAGTAAGACAGACTATGTTTTCTTTCTTATTTTTGCTTTCTTTAAAGTTTGTAATTGCATTGCTTTTTCATTTGCTCTGTTTTCTTTGGGACTGTGGCTAATTCTTCCCATAATTTCGTATAGCCTCTCAGCAGAAACTTCCCCAGGGAAGTCACATTAGCCTCCAATATTTTGGGAGGACACACTTCTGGAATCTCCTCATTCTGTACTGGCTGATCTTAGTCTGCTGTACATCTGACATCATGGATCTACAGTTCATCATCACTTTCCTGGGTTAGACCTGCTGTTTCATAGACATGGGTGTCCTCCTCTTTGTCTTCATCATTTTATGTGGTAGTTGTTCTCCAATACCTTCCTGAAAAAGGGTTTATGGAAGATTTATTTTTTGGAACTTTGACTCTCATGAATGATTGACAGTTTAGGTAAGTATCAAATTCCAGGCTGGAAATAATTTTCATTCCCTTCACCTGAGGGACGCTCCTCACTAGCCTTTGTGATGGCCAAGAAATGCACTGCTCAGTGTTCCTGCTGTAAGGAGCACAGTTGACTGAGGGCATCAGTTGCTACCCCTTTGGATCCACCATTGCAGCTGATCCTGAGGTCATGCTTCTCATCGGCTACTTCCAGATGACTAAACATGGCAGGGGAACTAATGCAGACCCATTTCAGCAAGATGTGGACTCTTCCAATGGGCAGAGTTGGCTCAAGAAGTCCCCATCAGCCTCTCTGGGTTATTCTGAGACCCACAGTACCAACTGAAACTCTTCCCAGCCCATCTGTCTTCCTGCCCACTCTCCTTCACAGTTGTTGGACACACATCATGATCCAAAGGGTCACTGCCTCCTCTAGCTCCTTCCCCTTTATCCTTCACAATTCTTTCCCCAATAAATTCCTTGTAAATCTAATCCTATCTTGACATTTACTTCTCTCAGGCCTCAAACTAACACAAGCGGGGTTGGGGAACCAGCTCATTCACTTTCTGGAAAGCAAAGAGAATGCCATTCTGAGTATTATGTAGGGGCAGATAGTCCCCTTGCACAAATGGTGCCCCAATTGCTAAATATTTCAATAGCAGTAACCTGGGGAAATATTCTGGTGGAGATGCCATTGTAGGTGCAATGATTACGCATTCCAGTGCCTACAAGGAGATGGAATTGAACGCTTTCTAGTGTATTGCATTGAGACTCCACAGAGAGATAATGAGAAACTGAGGGCGAATAACAGTTAAAGGCTCAATATAAGAGCCAGAGAGGCCTTCTCTCCTGCAGTGAAAGAGTAGAGTAATTTAGCATCAGGACTAGGACCTGATAGAGTTGCAGAGATTTAGGGATGTTTAAATGCTCAGCCATGGCAGCTCAGTTATGCCAAGGTCAAGGCCCTGGTTGGAGAAACCTTGGAATATTTGGAGCTTACAGAGGTGGCCCATTCTTCCCTAATATGAGATAGCACTTCCTTATGCCCTTAAAGGCTGACAGGGTGCTAAATAGGGTTAAACCCCAACATAACCGATCTGGAGACAGCTGGGCCTGATAGAGGAGAAAAGGTCTTATATCCTAATGCTGCTTCAAGATTGAGCATGCACTGCAAAAGCCTGAGGAGTAGCGCTGGGGTCCTTGACCAAGGATCTGGAATTTAAGGCAGGACAAGGAAGAATTCATTAACTAGGGAACACTTTCTCCAGAGGACCCCAGGCGACGCAGTAAAGTTGCTGCTAAAATGGCTCTGAGAAGCCCGTAAAAAGGGATGGCCAATTCTGAACAGGTGGAAATGCCTGACAATGTTGCCCTGACAGCTGATAAAAGAATCAAGAAGCAGAGAGAAGCTGGCATGCAAGAACCAGTATATAATGTGAGGTCGAACAACCCAGCAGAGGACAGCGTTTCCCAGAAGTCGCAAATAGGGAAACAGAGTATTCACTACGCCATCAGAAATATGCTCATGGGGGCCCAATATCACCGAGACATTCAGGCCAGGGTTGCTGGTAGCAGAGGTGTCACAGAGCTGAGCTTGTTCTCACCCACAGGGATGGAGAGATCTTGAAGTTATAGAGGCCAGATAGTGAGAGGTGCTTAACTGCCAGAAGCCAGGGAGTAGTAAAGATGGTTCATAGAGCATGGCCACATAAAAAGTGATGACCCCTTGCACAGTTCTCTGACTTAGCCAATTTTCCAAGCTATAACTCACTGACTGAAGAGATGCCCAGGTCCCTAGGAGGCAGGGCCCTGCAAAACCAGAGGTATGCGTCCCCCAGTTCCTCCCATTCGATATGAAAATGCATGTCCTCCCGCTATAGAAAATTTTCTGGAATTACTTCATTATTTCCTTTCTTTTTACATCAGTTACCTATTGCTGTGAAATAGACCATCCCCAATTTAGGGAAATGAACTAATAAGAATTTATTTTTTTCCTCTTGCTGCTATGAGTTAGTGGGGTTTGGCTGGGCAAATCTAGTCTTGAGTATGCATGCCGGAGAAGGGTGCAAGGGAGAAGGCATTGTGGGGAGAAGGAAGGACAGTGGCCAGAGAGAGCCCAGTCCAGCCCTTGAAGTGTACGGTATTCTTTACATACTTATTCATACAGCAGGGACATACCATGGGCTGCTTTTTAATAATCATCCATCAACATTTTAATAACCAGTTAGTATTCCATGGTATAAATGTACCAATATTCCTCTAGCTGATTACCTTAATGCATTAAGGTGACGTCCAGTTTTAAAAAATAAACCACCATCTGCGGTAAACCTCCTCTTATCTTTGCACATTAAAGATGAAATTTAATGAGATTAAAAGTTCAAAAATAAACTACAAAAGGAGATGACAGGGATGTCTAGCTTCACAGCAATTCACAAGGTGGCCAGGGGGAAACCTGAGAGGTTTTGGGTGACTGCAAACTAATTTGAGTCTGCAGTGAGGTGACAGTCAAAATTGTTAACACAGTCTTGGAGGGCATGAACAAAATTCAGTGTCTAACATGAAATGTAATCACTGACGTCTACTCTGAACACCTGGGGCACTGCTTGGTTCTGCATGGCAAATGTTAAGAGAGGCCTTGGAAATTCCCAGGCTTTCTTCAGCTTCTCATCCTTTCCCACCTGGCACTTTAGCCATTCCAAAGGACCTCATGCTTGGTGGGAATGGCCATACTGTCTCACCTGCACTGACTTTGCAAGGGATGTTTCCTAGAAGGGCACTATGCCCTTCTCAATTTGTGTGCCCAGCAAGCCCAGCAGTAGGGCCCACAACCTGTTTTTGTAAATAAAGTTATATTGAAACCCAGTTGTGCCCATTCATTAACACATTGCCTGTGGCTGCGTTCATGCTGCAACCACAGAACTGTATACTAGTTGCAACAGACATTGTAGGATCTGCAAAGCCTAAAACTTAGCCCTCTACAGAAAAAGTTTACCAGCTTCTGATCTTACAAGTATTGCTCTCCCTGACTGCCCTCCTACTACCTCCCCAAAACTCTAACTTAACTCTCCTTTCTTGAAATCGGTATCTGAGCAGGTACTTTTTTCTCTTAAGGCATTTATACATTTTATTGTAATTATTTGACAACTACATGTCCCCTACTAATCTGTGACATGAGGGTGGGGGTCTTACCTTATCCCTCTGTTCGTGGCACCCAAAGTGAGACCTACCACCCTAAACCCCAGCCATTCTCCTAGAGCAAGGGGCAACCCTGCAGAATCAGAGAGAAGCGTTTGTCCTCTGACCATGCAGAGACTTGGAAATGGTGGCTCTGGCCAGGAAGAGGTAAAAAGGCTCCCCCATTAGGAGCCCCCTCACAGCCCATGTCAGGTAGATAGGATGAACCTGAATCTCTGGTGCAACCCAAACAGTGTACTTTAGGTGAGAAATGTCCGTGCTATCAGCTGTGTTTGACTGCCGACAGTTTCAGGGAGAAAGTAGCTGAGCCCGGAGTAAGAGGCCACCACCACTGTCCCTGCACATGTGCAAGACTGGCATAAAGCCCTGATGGGGAACAAGGGGACACAGGTCACTGTGGAAGAACTTGGGACACTGAATAGAGGAAAAGGCTGAAGGAAGAGGACCATGTGATGAGAAATCCAGAGAGAAAAGAGGACAGGCGGGGAGGAGGAGCAGCATCCCCAAGAGGCTCTGAAAGGACTTGGAGGCAACGGGCTTGCCTCCCATGCCCCCATCCTCCCCTGCAGCTTTGCAGCCATCCTCTGGACCCTCACGAAAAGAGCCCTATAAATACACCTCCTCAGGAGCCAGGTCTCTGGACTCTCGACAAGGTCCAGCACTGGGAGACCTCCAAACCGTCGTCCTCAGTCCTCTCACCCATCAGCAAGACAATGGTGATGGATGATGAGACAGAGGCAGGTCCCACAGACAACCCTAAACCCTCCCCACTGGGGAGATGTGTCAACTAGTCCCTCTCCTCTCCTCCACCTTATCCTCAAATGTCGGAAGATAGAGGCGCCTGTTCAAAGGTAAAATTCGTATTCTTGGAATCCAACACCACACCTGCTTGCCACAGGATAAGCTCTCAAGAAATGTCCCTGACTTTAGGACCAGGTGCAGTGGCTCATGCCTGTAATCCCAGCACTTTGGGAGGCTGAGGCGGGTGGATCATGAGGTCAGGGGTTCAAGACCAGCCTGGCCAATATGGTGAAACCCCGTCTATATGAAAAATACAAAAAATTAGCTGGGCGTGGTGGCACCAACCTATAATTCCAGCTACTCAGAAGGCTGAGGCAGGAGAATTGCTTGAACCCACGAGGCAGAGGTAGCAGTAAGCCAAGATCACACCATTGCACTCCAGCCTGGGCAACAGGGTGAGACTCTGTCTCAAAAAAAACAGAAAAGAAAAGAAATATCCCTGACTAAATGTCTTCTTGGAGCATTTAGTCCCCTGAGGAGTCGTGTGCTCAGTGGATGATTCTCCAGGTCTTTCTGGAGCAGATGTTAGCATGAAGGAGAAAATATTAGGAAGAACAAAACATACTGGTGTTTCCAAATATATGAAAGATGTCTTGTCAAGAAGTTACTTGTTTTATTCTTTGATATTTAGGACGGCAAAGAGACAGTGAGGAAGGAGTCCTGTGCAGCAGCAGGTTCATCATGAAAGAAGAAATCAAGCAGGCAGTTTGAGAGGAAGTGAGTTCCTGCTGCTTCAAAGGGTCAAGCAAAAGCTAGATGGCCAGGCGCAGTGGCTCACACCTGTAATCCCAGCACTTTGGGAGGTCAAGGTGCGTGGATCAGCTGAGGTCAGGAGTTCGAGACCATTCTGGTCAACCTGGTGAAACCCCATCACTACTAAAAATACAAAAATTAGCCAGGTGTGGTGGCAGGCGCCTGTAATTCCAGCTACTCGGGAGGCTGTGGCAGGAGAATCACTTGAACCCAGGAGGCAGAGGTTGCAGTGAGCTGAGACTGTGCCACTGTACTCCAGCCTGGGTGACAACATGAGGCTCTGTCTCAAAAAAACAAACAACAACAAAAAAGCTATCTGACCCCAGGAGAGCCACTGTAAGGAGTTCATCCTGGGGAGAAGTGTAACCTGGGATTTTCCAAGTTCCTTCTGATTCTAACATTCTAATTATCAAATAAAAGTGCACGTATAGACATGAAAATAACATTTGCTTAACCATTATATTTAAAATTAATATTCATCAGTGCTTTCAGTTTGAGTATTTTATCAAGATATAATGATACCAGTTCATGAATGATGTGACATCTTTACTTCAAACAAAAAAAGTTAATAATAAAAAATCTATTGAAACTGGGGCCACAAAAGCCCACTCAATATTTATCTTTGGTTTAGTCACTATATCAAGTTATATCAGTCATAAACTTTAGTATATATCCTTTAAACACCAAGCTGGATCCAGAAACATACTCAATAATAAGTTTTATGTAAAATAGGTTATTTCAATAATGACTTGATAGCTTTTGGTAAAATGCTATTCAACTAATTTCAAAGAAAATGCAAATTAAGAAGTTAAATGAGGCTACAATTTGTTTATTCCTTCTAATGCATTTGTTTAATTCCTTCTAAATAGCTCAACAGGACCATTTCTCAAGTATTTAGCTATTATTACTATTAATGATAAATTTATAACTCACCTTTCTAGAGCTTTTTGTATTTTTTTCAAAACATGTTGACATATATCAGGTGCTTTTAATTCTTAAAATATGCCTAGGAGTTAGTCAATGTGGTAGAGCCTGCTGGTTATCCTAAATGATCTGTTCCCATCTGATTTCAACATAATAGAATCATCCACTGAGCACACAACTCCTCAGGGGACAATTATTTGCAGACTCCTTTTGACCATGTGACTGAGTTCCGCCCAAGGGACAGTGATAGGTGCAGCTTCTATGTCAGGCACTTGAGAGGCCACCTTTTCCCTCTTCCTTTTTTTCCCTGTCCACTGGATGAAATTGGGATATTGTTTGCTCTGGAAATCAACAAAGGTCACATACATATCTGCCTAGGAAAATCTTCACTGTTCTTCCTCACTCTTTAAAACTCCTTCCCAGATACTGTGTAACAGCAGACTGCAAGTGCAGTATTCAATTTACAAGAAAGAAAATAGACACGTTGAAACCAGAAACATTTATTTTACCTCTCCACTTACGCCTTTATTAAAAATTGTATTTCTTTCCTCTGTGCCAAGCACTGAGATAAGCACTGTAAATTTTAAAATAAATATGATAGGTAGTCTGTGCTCTTAGAGAGCCACAACTGAGTAAATGACCCATTCTACCTGTGGTTATTACAAAATGAAAATATTTGAGTCAAGTCTCTGAAGGGTAAATAAGAGTTTAGCCCAAGATAAAGAGGGCAAAAAGACATCCTTCAGATTATCTTTGTACTCAGAATATATCAAAATAGGGCATATAAAAGGCACATTCTGCTTATCTGTTTAAATATAGATTTCAAGTATAACTTTGCATTTCTGGAGAAAATGTGGATCCCGGACAATTCAATAAGGTGTGTGTTTTTACTCACCTATGATTTCTCATCCTCCCAATAAGCATGTATTCTATTCTCCTCCTACACCTAAAACTTCCTTTATGCCTTAAAAAGATGGCATTCATTGAAAGAAATACATCTTTTGCACAAATTAATTATAATAAAATTATAGTTTAGAGCAATGCTATTTTTGAGACTATAAGATAATTCAGAAGGCTTCTACGTGCAAAAGCCATAACTGACTGCATATTCAGCTGGCTCAGTTGAATGTTCATTCCTTTTTCACCTAAGAAGTGCACATTGATGTTATTTGAATGCTTAGGCATTTGCAGTTTCCTTCTTTTCTTCAGCTCAAAATAATCGGCATTGTTAAAACATTGCTATGATTTTGAAATTATTTAATTAATTCTTTTCCTATTTAAAAATTTTTTTTCTTAGACTTGACTGTAACCTTCAAAAACCAATGTATTCAGAAAGGAGTGATTCAAGCTGTTTGGGAGATATTTTAACTATTTCTGACTAAATGCACTATTGAATTCAGTAGTATTTTAAAATTTATATTAACTTTCAATCCAGTTTATTGTTCTAGTTATGCACAAAATACATTTTTTTTAGATGGAATTTCACTCTTATTGCCCAGGCTGGAGTGCAATGACACGATCTTGGCTCACTGCAACCTCCACCTCCCAGGTTCAAGGGATTCTCCTGCCTCAGCCTCCCTAGTAGCTAGGATAATAGGTGCCCACCACCGTGCCTGGCTAATTTTTTGTATTTTTAGTAGAGATGGGGTTTCACCATGTTGGCCAGGCTGGTCTTGAACTCCTGACCTCAGATGATCCACCTGCCTCAGCCTCCCACAGTGCTGGGATTACAGGTGTGAGCCACTGTGCCCTGTTCCAAATACATCTTAATGAAAGGAAAACTTGTAGAGTGTTTCTCAAAAGTGCATAGTATATGTAATTTGAGCATATATACAGTAGACAAATTGCTCCAACTATTTGAAGAATAAAATTCCAAATTATTTGGGGAATAAATATAAAATTCCAAATTATTGGGGGAATAAAAATTCAACCAGCTAACAAAGCCCCTTCCAATATATACCCCTAAAGTTAACTGGGAGACTTCACCACCTGCCGTCATTCTGAAAACTTCTTCATAATGCTACATGGTGACTACAGATAGTTTTTAACTGGACATTTTCCAGTGAAATCATACATTTGATGATGAACCTTAAATTTTCACTGCAGATATCAGAGTCTGCCACATTATATTTACCAATTTTTTTATTTGATTAGGATTTGGTATTCACTGTTCCACTGGAAAGCGGCTAGAAAGACTGACAAGGAGAGAAAATTCTAGTAGCATGAGTTTATAAAGGTGAAATTAGGCTATTCAGTAAACCAGAAGCCACCTACTGAGCACCAGGAGAGGGCAAGATGCCACTTTCAGAGATACAGATGAAGTGAACAGGGTTTCCTCACTTCAGGAATTGCCCAGCTCGTGAAGGGGCAAAAAGGAGACAAATGGTTAAATAAAAGGAAGAGTGTGGTAGGAGGTATCTGAGCGAAGCAAAGTCCTGTGCGGAATGCCATAGAAGGAAGACATGGCATTCAGACCTGGGGCCCAGCAGAGCCTGTGAGCTGGTTCTGGAAGAACAGGCAGGATTTAAACCAGCAAGGACTCTGCCTTGTTCACAGGTAGTGTCACCCTGGAGAGCATCCATCATGGCACACTGCAGTAGGCAAGGCAGAAGCAAACACCCCAGCTGTGAGGTTCTTCCCATTACCTGGGCGAGGTTGGATGGTGACTTGCACCACCATTGTAGCCATAGATAAGGGGAGAAGTGGTTTGACTCTGGACACATTCTGAAGGTAGGTAGAGCTATAGGATTTGTTAGATTAGAAACATGTTATGAAAAAGGTGAGTAGTTAAGATTTGGGGTCCAACAACTGGAAGAGTAAAGTCACCATAATAGAGATGGGGAAGCAGGAGTTTGGTTTGGGATGTGTTCGAGGTGGCATGCCCGTTAGACATCCACATGAGAGGGGAGTTTTCTATGTAAGTCTGGTGCTCAGGGAAACCTGGGTGGAGACTCAAAATCTCTAGTCATCAAGATGCAGGGGTATTCAAAGGGATGGCCTGGAGTGAATCCAGACAGAGCGCTGGGCCCTCCACTATTTACAGGCAAGGTGAGGAGGAACAAACAAAGGAGACTAACAGGGAATCCCCAGGAACTGAGAGGAAAAGCAAGGGAGAGCCAGAGCCTGAAAGCCAAGTTGAGGAAGGGTTCAAGAGAGAAGTGATGGCTTCAATAAACGCTGCAGACAGATCAGCTGAGACCTGCACACTAATGCTAATTTTTCAACAGCGCCCAGATCAGTATCTCCAGCCCTACTTCCTTATGTGAAAGAAGTTTTCTTTTTCATAGGTTCCTTGCACAACTGTTTGCAAGAATCTCAGGCAGTAAGGGGAGTCAAAGGTGGGGAATGGGAACACATGTATTTCCAACTTTGTTCTAATCCTCTTAGAACCCATATACAGAACAAAGACTCATAGGAACTGCTGGGGCTAAACTCCCCAACTACAGGCCCTACTGCTGATTTCGGGGGACATCAAGAACTTTCTTTCAAGAGCTATGAAGGCCGAGCAGTTGGTCTTCAAGTCAGAGAGAAAAGGTGTGTCCTCCTGGATTACACTCAAATGAGCAAAGCAGCCTGAGCTCCAAGCTTTCTGTGGGAGACTTTCTTTCTTTCTCTCTCTCTCTCTCTCTCTTCTCCGTCTCTCTCTCTCTCTCACACACACACACACACACCACCACACCACCACGATTTTTGCCAAGGCTCACTCCAGTTCAAGGAACCCACAAAGAACAGTAAGGCCTCCATTCTGAGCAGGGCCCCCATTATTTGTCCTGCTCCTTGTTTGTTCTGCCTCTTGTCCTCCAGGCCATCAATGATTCTTGACTCTCTAGGGAGCCCAAGCTTCCCATCATCCCAGGGGATCTCCTTAGCCCATTTGTAAATGAGTGGAAGCACAGAGGGAGTGAGAGAAGGGTGCTAGCCAGTCTTTACCCTTTACCAATATCAGATCCTGGAACACAATTAGCCCCTAAATCTGTGCATCAGCAATATCTAAGCCCCAGCTAAAATGCCCTGTCATCAAAATCTGCAGAATATGTTTCATCTTTTTTCAGGTAAGCTCAAACTTTTCTATCCCCGCTTTCCCTCACCCCCATACACACACCAAGAAAGGTCATTGAAAACAGAAAGAAAGTATCTCATATAACAAAATTTATTCAAGATACTTTCTTTGATAATACTCACTTCTAAATAAGATATAGGAATGACTAAACACCAAACTCAAAGAAATTTGAAAGTAAAATTAATATTTTACACCAACTAACTGTTTCTTTGCAGCATCAGCAAAATCAAGCATTCACCTGTTACTAATTTCTTCTAAATACAAAGTCCACTGCATTTCTAGGAAGGACAGTTAGTGTTTGGCAAATTTTTAGTGTAAGCACTGAAAAATTATAACTGAGAAGTTAATCAGAGGGCCATGAGTGGCCACAACGATCTGAAGACTGTTGATTATTTAAAATGCCAGAGCTCTAGAGAGCATTCCATTCTTTATATTATAATAAAATGATCCTATAAGTCACTGTAATAACAATTGGCTACTTTTGCAGTCACTATTATCAATAACAACTGACTACTTTTGTTTCATGAGTTTATCCTGGGAACTCTAAAAATACAACTTGTAGGATTTAAATCTAAAGTAAAGACTTTAGGGGCATGATCTATTCGATCCTCCAGCTGATCCATTTATCTCTTATTTGCTTCCAGTATGAACTGATAACTTGCTTACGTTTTCTTCAAAAAGTGAGACAGTTCTTCCCATAGTTTTTCTATCACCAACCATAAACTGGTGGTCTTTAGGATCTTTCAATTCCTTAAAAGGACTGAAAAAGTGTAAGAATCACTGCTTTAAAGCACCTTTATGAAAAGACATACCTGAGTGTGAAATCACAAAAATCACAAGGTGTTTTCCAAACAAATTCAACATTCTTTTATGACCAGAAGCAGCAAACAGGTTTTGTGGAACTGCCATAAAATCTAATTTGCCATTACGACAACAGTACCAGCAGCTCAGAGCACTAAGTCACCTTAATAACCCAGTACTGCTCTGCCCATATTATCTGTGGCTTTAATTAAACATGTTTAGAAATGATTTTCATACTGACTTTGTTCAGAATATGTGGCTGAATTCTAAATTTAAAAATAGATCTTCCAGTAGGCACACAGGTCATCGAAATTGGGTACCAAAAGTTGTACATTTAAACACTTTTATTAAAATGTTTATACATGTACATAAAATATTTTATTGTGATACAAAACTCTGCACAAAGTGTACTGATGACTGACATGATTATAAATGACTCCCCAAAACAATGGTACCTAAATTTGAACACTAAGGAGAAAAAAGGAGGAAGAAATACTTGAGACAACTTTATCATGGCATATCAATATTTCCTGCTGTCAAAATTAATAAAATCTTTTGCACATGGGTGTTGCAATTAATTTTATCAGGCTAACAGTGTCATAAGTGAGGAACCCTTTCAACTGCAGAGAGCACTGTGGAAATACAGATGTGGTAGAACACAATTTCTATCACCCTGAGGTTGTTTCTGTGTTTCTGTGACTAGCTTTGTTTGAGATTGTATAAAGTGGTCTTCACACCCCTGGTGATTAAGATCGGGGGGGGGGGGGGGGGAAGCAGTTCCCAACCCCCCCCACATAAGGGCCCC
>CAUYLG010006785.1:0-14467 GCA_963573385.1 Cacajao melanocephalus | reverse complement strand
GAGAGGCACTCTGATTTTGAGTATTCTCAGCCTTTTTATGCTGGTTTCTTCCCATCATTGTGAGTTTATCCACCTGTTGTTTGTAATTGCCAACTTTCAAATTAGGTCTCTGAGTGGACGTCCAACTTGTTGATTCCCAGTGCCGAAATCTGAGCAACCCACTGTGCCGACCAAAACAGCGGCATTAAGATTCATGGTGCTTTTCTGCCTGGGAATCTCCAGTCTGGCCTCCCTCTTAAATCCCTTTTTCAATCAGGTAAATAGGCGAGTCTGCCTTCCCAGAGCTCCAAACGTCAACCAAAAGGGGAGCCAGTCTCGTTTACTCTGCACCAAGAACCACGATGCCGAGTCACCGGCAAAACCACCACGCCGGCCACAAGAGTCGCGCTGGTGACCTGTGGGGCTCCTCCACTGGGAATCTCTGGTCCGTGGGCAACAAAAATTCATCTGTAAGTGTGGCATCCTCTCGTTCTGTGTGCTTTCTCTGGGAGCTACAATCCTGAGCTGCTAGCAGTCAGGCGTCTTGGATCTCTCTACCTGTTTACTTTCAAAAAAGTGCTTGATATCAGATAAATTAAACCTTCCTGTGGGCTGACCTTCTGTCAGGTCTTGTTGTGTGTGACAAGATGGACAAACAAAAAGACAAAGCATTACAATTTTATCTTGCATGATTTTATTGCACTTTCCAAGAATTCATGCATACAGAGCCTGCATAATGAATAAATATTAATACATTGACCAATATTTGTGAAATGCTGCTGGATACCCAGTCTTGTGCTGGTAGCTGATGGTGTGACAGTGTTGTGGGTGGAAATCAAGACAGATTCACTGGCCTTGAGCACTTTACAGATTGATTGAGGAAAGTATTTGTTGCCCTAGCTCTTACCCCTGTATGTCTATGATTTGTTTTGCTGGCTTTATACAGAATCCTCAGATTCCTCCTTATTTAATGTAAAAAAATGAATATTCTGACAATGAAAAACAAATTGTTCAGATGCATGCATTCTCAAGAAGGGGAGAATAAAAATAATGTCACGTGTCCCACTTCATATGTTATATGCAGCATATATAATTTTCCTGGGAAACTATATGAAAGAATTAGGATTAGAGGATTTATTACTTTTTTTTTTACTTCTCTATCATCAGACTCTGAAAGAAACCAGTATCTATTTACCTGGAAGAAAATGTACAATTTCTTTAGCTGTCATGGAAATGTGAATTAAAAATATCCTCTTCAAAAGCCTTGGCTGAGCTGTGAGAGCAGTCACTTGCCTGTCAGATATCTAATTATTTTTCCCTTCTCCTCAACCACGCCAGTAGCAGGGAACCACTGAGACTGTATTGTTGCCCATATGTCAGAAAGTTACTAAATTAAACCCCTGTGTAACATGCTGACAAGTCTAATGCAGCAGTTGAAGATTTGGTGACTAAATTTTTCTAATGTCATTCCAATTATAATGCTTTGGAGTTTTTTTTTCTGTCTTTTGTGCAGGCTGGCTGTTTTTTTGTCAAGGACTGAGATGTTGTTACCATACATCAATATCACTTGAAAAGAAACTGAATATCTTGGTTGAACTGGATTTCTGCAGTTGATGAAGTAGAGTTAGCGCTAAATCCCCAATGTTAGGTCACAAAAACCTTGTGTTCAGTCTGTCTTGCTCTGAAGTATGCAGGATATTCAGAGAATTTAGGTTACATACAAATGCTGTTCTTTCTTTTTTTTTTTTTGCAAACCCACAGACAGTCTTCTGCAGTTCACTTCTTCATATGTATGGCAGAGAAGATTCTTTGTCATATCTCTCACTTCTCTTTCTTTTACTATTATACTTCTCTTAGTGTGAGCAATTTAGTATTTTAGAATACATTTTGTGCTTTGATTTTTCAGTTAATTGTAGGAGAAGAGAACTGATTCCTAACTGTTCCTAATTTTCCCACATCTGTCAGTAACTACTATCCTAAGGGAATGATACTTTCCTCTTTCTTCTCTCCTCCTAAAAGGAATGGGTAGTCTTTCCTTTGGAGAAGAAAAAAAAGCTGGACACACTAAAAAAAAAAACAAACAAAACTGGACAACTAAAGATTTCTCAGATTTTTCTCCACAGGACACTGATTTTCCTCTAAATGTTAGTAGGTATCCTCTTCAAAGGACTGTTGTCAAATACACATGGGAAATGATGTCCTAAATTAACTTTAACAAGTGTGTGTGTGTGTGTGTGTGTGTGTGTGTGTGTGTGTGTGTGTTTAACTACAACATACCTTGAAGCCTACAATATGCTTATACACATTGTTAATTTCCAAGAGTGTAATCTAGTGTATCAAGTATCCAAAATCAAGTTGATTACCATTTATTTTATTTTATTTTATGTAGAATATGTAGGCACATGGTTTGGGGGAATGCTGGGATAACCTTCTCTTTCTCTTCCTGTATCAAAACAAATAACTGTACTAGTAGCTTAGTTTGTTTCCTTGTAATGGCATTTCAAGGGTATTTGTTAAGCAGTGCCTACAGTATATGGGGCTCCACTCTAATTGCCAGAGGAAAGGGTACTGTGAAGCAGTGAAATGATAAAATATGGATAAAACCCTGGCTTGGAGGAACTTATAATCTAGTTTGTAGTATTATACATTTGGTGCATGGTATATTACTATTGAGGAAGAGTTAACAATGCTTCTACAGGTAGTTTCCTGCATAGGATTGTAGTTTATACTTTTATATATTATGTTTAATTTTTCTTCATTTTGTATTATTTGTGAGTGGAGTTATAAAGAGTAGTGAGGAGAGGTCATGACTTCCAAGCTGATTTTTGACAAGAAAATCCTTCCCAATGTGGCAGATTAAAAGAAGAATCTAATTTTGTATCCAGCTTTCATATAGGAGAACTGATTCCACATTGAAAAACAAAAACTTGTGTTATTTGCTGATTGTGATATTGGGATAACCCTGATATACTGAGATTAAAGACAAATGAGATTTTTTTTCCAGTAACAGTGAAGAAACCTATTATCAGTCTCTTCAATAATAGGGAAAACTCACTATTTCAATTAGACTGCAAAAATCTCTATAGCTCTTTAAGAGGGAGGGAGTTGCTCTGGTGAGGCGACTCATGCCTGTAATCCTAGCACTTTTGGAGACCAAGACAGGTGGACCATGAGGTCAAGAAATTGAGACCATCCTGGCCAACATGGTGAAACGCTGTCTCTATTAAAAATACAAAAATTAGCTGGGTGTGGCACGTGCCTGTAGTCTCAGCTACTTGGGAGGCTGAGGCAGGAGAATAGCTTGAATCTGGGAGGTGGAGGTTGCAGTCAGCCAAGATCTTGCCACTGCACTCCAACCCGGTGACTGATAGAGACTCCATCTCAAAAATAAAAAGGGAGGGGGAGGGAGTCTCCAAGCAAAGATCTTTACCTAAAACAAATGGAGTATTTTTTAAAATTTATGTGACTTTGCAATTAAAATGTTATGTATAAAAAATTTCAGGAGGATCCAAGATGGCCAAATAGGAAGAGCTCTGGAGTGCAGTTCCCAGCGAGAACAATGCAGAGGGTGAATGATCACCACATTTCCAAATGAGTTTTTACTGCCCATAGACCAGGAGATTCCTGGGTTGAAAAGTGCCATGAGTTTCCAGCATGGCTATTTCAGCTGGCACCATGGGTCTCTGCACAAAAACTCATACTAATCTGGGTGGTTGTTTCAACTGGTGCTGGAATGCCTGGGAGACAGAGCAGCCCATTCAACTGAAAAAAAGGGGACTGAAACAGGGAGCCAGGTGATCTGGCTCAAGAGGTCCCACCCCAACAAAGGCAATCTGAAATGCTCTGGATTCAGAGTTTCACAGCAAGCACAGCTGGACCTGAGATGGTCCAGCTCAGTGAGGGGAAGTGTGTCAGCCATTTTTGAGGCAGTCCACCACTACCGATGCAGTCCACCATTACCAAGGCAGTCCACCATTAGCGAGGCAGTCCGCCATTACTGAGGTAATCTGCCATTACCTAGGCAATCTGCCTTTACTGAGGTAGTCCATCCTTACAGAAGCAGTCCCCATTATGGAGAGAGACCACCACTACCAAGGCAGTTCTAACTGTAATTATGTATACAAAACTGCAAGGAAGTTCACACGGCAGCTTGGCAGAGTCCACGGCAGCTTAGCAACACCTCTGCTGGCAGACATTGACTAGACTACCACCTTGTTGGGCAGGACATCTCTGACAAAAGGCAGCAGCACATCAGGAACCTATAAAGCCCCACCTTCCCAGCACAGAGCACCTGGGAAAAAAGGCAGTTATGAGTTCAGCCGCAGCAGAATTAACTGTACCTGCCCAGCAGCTCTCAATGGAACAGTGGAGCTCCCAGCTCAGCACTTGAGCTCCTATAAGGGACAGACTGTCTCCTCAAGCAGCTCCCCGACCCCCGTATATCAAAAGAGACACCTCATAAAGGAGAGCTCAGGCTGACATCTGGAAGGTACTCTTCTGGGACAAAGATAACAGAAGAAGGAACTGGAAGCAACCATTACTGTTCTGCAGCCACTGCAGATGATCCCAAGGCAAGCAGGCTCTGGACTGGACCTCCAGCAGTCCTACAGCAGAGGGGCCTGACTGTTAGAAGGAAAACTAAAAAACAGAAAGAAATAACTTCAACATCAACGAAAAGGACATCTACTCAGAGACCCCATATGAAAGTCACCAACTACAAAGACCACAGGTAGATAAATCTACAAAGATGGGAAGAAACCAGTGGAAAAAGGATGAAAACACCCAAAACCAGAATGCCTCCCCTCCTCCAAGGGATCACAACTCCTCACCAGCAAGGGAACAAAGCTGGATGGAGAATGAATCTGATGAATGGACAGAAACAGGCTTCAGAAGGTGCGTAATAACAAACATCTCTGAGCTAAAACAACATGTTCTAACCCAATGCAGAGAAACTAAGAACCTTGAAAAAAAGTTTGATGAAATGCCAGCAAGAATAAACAGCTTAGAAAAGAATATAAATGACCTGATCTGGAGCTAAAAACAACAACAACAAAAAACGAGAACTTTGCTAAGCATACACAAGTTTCAATAGCCAAATCAACCAAGCAAAAAAGGATATCAGAGATTGAAGATCAACTAAATGAAATAAAATGAGAAGGCAAGATTAGAAAAAAAAGAGTGAGAAGAAATGAACAAACCTTTAAAGAAATATGGATTTATGTGAAAAGACCTAATCTACGTTTGATAGATGTACCTGAATGTGATGGAGAGAATGACTCCAAGCTGGAAAACATTCTTCAGGTTACTATCCAGGAGAACTTCCCTAACCTAGCAAGGCAGGCCAACATTCAAGTCCAGAAAATACAGAGAACACCACAAATATATTCCTCAAGAAGAGCAACCCCAAGGCACATAATTGTCAGATTCAATTATGTTGAAATGAAGGAAAAAAATGCTAAGGGAAGCCAGAGAGAAAGGTCAGGTTACCCACAAAGAGAAGCCCATCACACTCACAGCGGATCTCTCAGCATAAACCCTACAAGCCAGAAGAGAGAGGGGGCCAATATTCAATGTCCTTAAAAGAACTTTCAACCTAGAGTTTCATATCCAGCCAAACAGCTTCATAAGCAAAGGAGAAATAAAATTATTTATGGGCAAGCAATTGCTGAGAGATTTTGTCACCACCAAGCCTGCCTTAGAAGAGCTCCTGAAGAAAGCACTAAACATAGAAGGCAACAACCAGTACCAGCCACTCCAATAATATGCCAAATGGTAAACAGCATTGATACAATGAAGAAACTGCGTCAACTAACAGGCAAAACAACCAGCTATCATCAAAAAGTAAGGATCAAATTCACACATAACAATATTAACCTTCAATTTAAATGGGCTAAATGCCCCAATCAAAAGACACAGACTGGCAAATTGGATAAAAAGTAAAAACCCATCAGTGTGCTGTGTTAAGGAAACCCATCTCACATGCAAGGACACACATAAGCTCAAAATAAAGGGATGGAGGAAGATTTACCAAGCAAATGGACAGCAAAAAAAAAGCAAGGGTTGCAATCCTAGTCTCTGATAAAGTAGATTTTAAACTAACAAAGATCAAAAGAGACAAAGAAGGTATTACATAATGGTAAAAGGATCAATGCAACAAGAAGAGCTAATGATCCTAAATATATACACACCCAATACAGGAGCACCCACATACATAAAGCTTCTTAACCACCTACGAAGAGAATTAGACTCCCACACAATAATAGTGGGAGACTTTAACACTCCACTATCAATATGAGACAGATCAATGAGACAGAAAATTAACAAGGAAATCCATGATGTGAACTCAGATCTGGACCAAGCAGACCTAATAACATCTACAGAATTCTTCACCCCAAATCCACAGAATGTACATTCTTCTCAGAACCACATTATACCTACTCTAAAACTGACCACATAATTGGAAGTAAATCACTCCTTAGCAAATACAAAAGAATGGGAATCATAACAAACAGTATCTCAGACCACAGTGCAATCAATTTAGAACTCAGGATTAAGAAACTAACTCAGCACTGCACAACTTTATGGAAACTGAACAACTGGCTCTTGAATGTTGACTGCTTAAACAATGAAATGAATGCAGAAATAAAGATGTTCTTCAAAACCTATGAGAATGAAGACACAACATACCAAAATCTCTGGGACACATTTAAAGCAGGGACTACAGAGAATTTTATAGCAACAAATGCCCACAATAGAAGCAAAGAAAGATCTAAAATTGACACCCTATCATCAAAATTGAAAGAGCCAGAGGAGCAAGATTAAAGAAAACCCAAAAACTAGCAGAAGGCAAGAAGTAACTTAGATCAGAGTAGAACTGAAAGAGATAGAGACACAAAAAACCCTTCAAAAAATCAATAAATCCTGGAGCTGTTTTTTTTTTTTGAAAAGATCAACAAAATAGACCACTAGCCAAAAGAAAAGAGAGAAGAATCAAATAGACGCAATAAAAAAATGGTAGAAGGGATATAACCACCGATTCCACAGAACTACAAACTACCATCAGATTTACTACAAACAACTATATGCACATGAACCAGTAAACTTGGAGGAAATGGATAAATTCCTGGACACTTGCACCCTCCCAAGCTTAAACCAGGAAGAAGTTGAAACCCTGAATAGACCAATGACAAAGGCTGAAGTTGAGGTAGCAATTAATAGACTACCAATCAAAAAAAGCCCAGGTCCAGATGGGTTCACTGCCTAATTCTACCAGCCATACAAAGACGAGCTGGTACGACTCCTTCTGAAACTATTCCAAACAATACAAAAAGAGGGAATCCTTCCCAAATCATTTTATGAGACCAATATCATCCAGATACCAAAATCCAGCAGAAACTCAACAAAAAAGAAAACTTCAAGACAATATCCACAATGAACACAGATGCAAAAATTTTCAATAAGATACTGGCAAATTGATTGCAACAGCACATCAAAAAGCTTATCCAACAAAATCAAATAGGCTTCATCCAGGGATGCAAGGCTGGTTCAACATATGCAAGTCTATAAACGTAATCCACCACATAAACAGAACCAAAGACAAAAAACACATGATTATCTCAATAGATGCAGAAAAGGCTTTCAACAAAATTCAACAGCACTTTATGCTAAAAACTCTCAATAAACTAGGAATTGATGGAATGTATTTCAAAATAATAAAAGCTATTCATGACAAACTCACAGCCAATATCATACTGAATGGGCAAAAACTGGAAGCATTCCCTTTGAAATCTTGCACTAGACAAGGATGCTGTCTCTCACCACTCCTACTCAATATAGTATTGGAAGTTCTAGCCAGAGCAATCAGGCAAGAAAAAGAAATAAAGTGCATTCAGTTAGGAAAGGAGGAAATCAAATTGTCTCTTTTTGCAGATGACATGATGGTATATTTAAAAGACCCCATCATCTCAGCCCAAAATCTCCTTAAACTGATAAACAACTGTGGCAAAGTCTCAGGATACAAAATCAATGTGCAGAAATCACAAGCACTCCTATACAGCAGTAATAGAATTAAAGAGAGCCAAATCAAGAGCAAACTCATATTCACAATTGCTACTAAGATAATAAAATACCAAGGAATACAACTAACAAAGGATGTAAAGGACCTCTTCATGGAGAACTATGAACCACTACTCAAGGAAATAAGAGAGGACACAAACAGATGGACAAGCATTCCATGCTCATGGTTAGGAAGAATCAATATAGTGAAAATGGCCATACTTCCCAAAGTAATTTATAGATTCAATGCTATCCCCATCAAGCTATCTATGACCCTCTTCACAGAACTGGAAAAAAAAAAAAACCACCTTAAAGTTCATATGGAACCAAAAGAGAGCCTGCATGGCAAAGACAATCCTAAGCAAAAGGAACAAAGCTGGAGGCATCTTGATACCTGACTTCAAACTATACTACAAGGCTACAGTAATAAAAATAGTATGTTACTGGTACCAAAGCAGAGACATAGTCTCTGGCAGAGAACAGAGGAACAGAACAGAGGCCTTGGAGGCAATGCCACACGTTTATAACCATCTGACATTTGACAAACCTGACAAAAACAAGCAATGGGGGAAGGATTCCCTGTTTAATAAACCATGTTGAGAAAACTGGCTAGCCATGTACAGAAAACAGAAACTGGACCCCCTTCTTGACATCTTACACTAAAATTAACTTCAGATGGATTAAAGACCCAAACATAAGACCTAACACTGTAAAAATCCTAGTAGAAAACTGAGGCAAAACCATTCAGGACAAAGGAATAGACAAGGACTTCATGACTAAAACACCGAAAGCATTGGCAACAGAAGCCAAAATAGCCAAGTGGGATCTAATTAAACCCCAGAGCTTCTGTACAGCAAAAGAAACAATCATTAGGGTGAACTGACAACCAACAGGAAGGGAAAACATTTTTGCAATCTACCCATCTGACAAAGGCTAGTATCTAGAATCTACAAAGAACTAAAACAGCTTTACAAGAAAACAATCAAACAAACCCATTGAAAAGTGGGAGAAGGACATGGACAGACACTTTTCAAAAGAAGACAACTATAAGGCCAAACAAACATATGAAAAAATGCTCATCATCACTGGTCAGTAGAGAAATGAAAATCAAAACCACATTGAGATACCATCTCATGCCAGTTAAAATGGTAATCATTAAAAACTCTGGAGACACCAGATGCTGGAGAGGACGTGGAGAAATAGGAACACTTTTACACTGTTGGTGGGAGTGTAAATTAGTTCAACCATTGTGGAAAACAGTGTGGTCATTCCTCAAGGACCTAGAAATAGAAATTCCATTTGATCCAGCAATTCCATTACTGGGTATATATCCAAAGGATTACAAATTGTTCTATTATAAAGACACATACACATGCATGTTCATTGTGGCACTGTTTACAATAGCAAAGACCTGGAACCAACAAAATGCCCATTGATAATAGACTAGACAAGGAAAATGTGGCATATATACACCATGAAGTACTATGCAGCTGTATAAAATGATGAGTTCGTGTCCTTTGTAGGGACAGGGATGAATCTGGAAACCATCATTTTCAGGAAACCGATATAAGAACAGAAAATCAGATACCACATGTTCTCACTGACAGGTGGGTGTTGAACAATGAGAACTCATGGACACAAGGAGTGGAGCATTACATACCGGCATCTGTCTGGGGGGACTAGAGAAGGGACAGCACAGGGTAGGGATGTTGGGGAGGGATAACAGGGGGGAAATCTGAGATATAGGTGATGTGGGGATGGAGGCAGGAAACCACATTGCCATGCACGTACATATGCAACAACCCTGCATGATCTGCACATGTACCCCAGAAGCTAAAGAAGTATAGTTATATATATATATATATGTGTGTGTATATATATATATACATATATATATATATATATATATATATATATATATATATTACTCTTAGTGGTATATAAAGCTTGAGTACAAGGCATCAAGCATATGTCCTTTTGGTAAGGCCCAGGAGAGCCACTGCCGTAAACCAAGTTTATTTTACTATTAACAGTCGTCTAGATTGGTGGGTTTGCGAAATGTCTGAAATAATTTTCTGCTGGGCTGGCACGTTTTTGAAAAACAAAATCTCAAACACAAGCAAGATTCATTTAAAGTAGGAAGCCCCTGACATAAAAAGAAAATCCCTTCCCTGCTTGACTGTTCCCTTTTCTTTGGAACTTTAAGAAACAGGATTGGGTCACTTTAATTGAAATAAAATTTGTTCTGGGCCTAGAAAATTTCAGTTACATGATATTGGCCTATTGTAGAAAATTTTATTAGTTTGCAAGGAAATGAGGAACATCCATGTCTTCTCACATAGAGTGGAAATAATTTCTTTTATGGTTCACAGTTGGGACCCCATTGCTCCAATGTCAGTGTCTTTTACTGACATTACAGAACAGAAGGCTTTCATGTGAATTATTCCAAACAGCTGTTCTCAACTTTCTGTGGATACAGATAGCTAATGAAGCAGTTAAAGTCAACTATTCAATAACTCCCAGAGATTCTGAGGCTCAGTCACTCAGCAACTTTAACATGCTTGATGAGCACAGCATCTTAGATGTTGTCAGAGATAAAAAGTAATAAACTGTGGTTCTTTCCTTCAAGGACTTTTTGGTTGGGTAGCTATGAAAAACACATATGTGAAAAACTAGACTTGTAAAATAATATCCAAACAACTTCAAGGCAACGTAAAAAAGTTTGTTTATAAATTCACGTTGGCCTTACCCTCAGCATGTTATCATAAATGAAGTTTAAAAATCTTAAAGTTTAATTATTTTCGAGTTTAAATAAGGCATTTCCCCTTCCTCAAAAAGAGGGGTTTATACTTACAAAATATACTTACAAAATTTGAGGAATATAGAGATCTTTAAGGGAATCCTTTGATATAAAAACTTTTGCCTAGTAGAACAACTCTTCATCTATAAAATCATCTTCAAAAATGAACAAGTGGCCACGATCTACATAACATAGCGCTAACACCTTGCCACAGGATGCAGGAAGAAAAGGCGGAACAGGTCTGATCCAAGGCAAGTCCATGGATCAGCTGAACAGTGGTCCTTGAGGTGGTCAAATCTAGAGTCTATCCAGCAAAGATGAGGAATTTGAATGTGAAACATAATGAGAGTTAAAATGCTAGTGATAAAAGTAGAGGCTGAAAAGAGATGCAGGGTCTATATTACACTTGTTCTACACAGATCTTCAAAGACAGGTAAGAGTAATATGTTGAATACCCCAATTACAAAATTCTGCCCCAAATCTCATTTCATTAAATAAGCTGGAGAACTTTGGATTTTATATATGTGTTTTTTCGTATTCAATCTCAAAAATAGGCACATAAGATAATATGACTAATAGTCAACCTCTTTTTCTTCACAAATCTATATTATTTTCCTTAAAGTCTAAAGGATATCAGAATTCTACGAAAACCTTGGAAATTCATGTCCAGGTCTATATAGGACTTTAAAAGCTTTATCTTTCCAAACCAAAAACCCAACCTCTTAAGTCTAGCTGCTGTCTTCCAGGTGTTGCATAGATGGTGTGTTCTTAGCCATCATTGGCCTCTGTGATCTCCTTTTTGCATTATCTTCTGTCCTATTAATTTTCATGCCTATCTTCCCATTTTTGTTCTCTTCTGTCTCTTGAAATGTTATGTTCGGTGGGATTTTTTTGGCCATGTTCCTAGTTCTCCGGGACACTGTTTTTGGCTACATTACTTCAGATCACTTGGTTGAAACAGTTCTCTCAATAAACTTGTCTACTGGACTTAAGCTGTGGGACATGACATTTTCCTTGGAAAAGCAGAGCAATATAGATGAACAGTTGAAAAATGAGGTGAGCAGAGAAGTTATTTATTTTAACCTTATTCTGTTACTTGGTAGCTGTGTAACCTAGATTAAGCTTCTTAACATCTCTGAGCATCAATTTAAAAAATTTATAGGTTGGGGATAAGAATAATTTCTCATATGGTAAGTCAAATTGTCTCTGTTTTCAGATGACATGATTATATATTTAGAAAACCCCATTGTCTCAGCGCCAAATTTCCTTAAGCTGATAAGCAACTTCGGCAAAGTCTTAGGATACAAAATCAATGTGCAAAAATCACAAGCATTCCTATGCACCAATAATTGACAAATAGAGAGCCAAATCATGAGTGAACTCCCATTCACAATTGCTACAAAAATAATAAAATGCTAGGAATACAACTTACAGGGGAGGTGAAGGACCTCTTCTAGGAGAACTAAAAACTTCTGCTCAAGGAAACAAGAGAGGACACAAACAACTTGAAATAACTTTTTATTTTCGTGGTTAGGAAGAATCAACGTAATGAAAATGGCCATACTGCCCAAAGTAATTTATGGATTCAGTGCTATTTCCATCACGTTACCATTGACTTTGTTGACAGAATTAGAAAAAACTATTTTAAATTTCATGTGAAACCAAAAAAGAACTCATATAGCCAAGATAGTCCTAAGCAAAAAGAACAAAGCTGGAGGCATCACACTACCTGACTTCAAGGTTTGCTGTAAAAAGCTACAGTAACTAAAACAGCATGGTACTAGTACCAAAACAGATGTATAGACCAATGGAACAAAACAGAGGCCTCAGAAATAATGCCACACATTCACAACCATCTGATCGTTGACAAACCCGACAAAAGTAATCAATGGGGAAAGGATTCCCTGTTTAGTAAATGCTATTGAGAAAATTGTCTAGCCATATGCAGAAAACTGAAACTGGATCCCTTTCTTACACCTCATACAAAAATTAACTTCGATGAATTGATGGATTAAAGACTTAAATGTAAAACCTAAAGCCATTAAAAAGCCTAGAAGAAAACCTAGGCAAAAATAGCATTCAGGACATGGGCATGGGTAATGACTTCATGACTAAAACACCAAAAGCAATGGTAACAAAAGGCAAAATTGACAAATGGGATGTAATCAAACTAAAGAGCTTCTGCACAGCAAAAGAAACTATCATCAGAGTGAACAGGAAACCTATAGAATGGGAGAAAATTTTTGCAATCTACCCATCTGACAAAGGGCTAATATCCACGATCTGCAAAGAACTTAAACAAATTTACAAGAAAAAAACAACCCCATCAAAAAGTGGATGAAGGACATGAACAGACACTTCTCAAAAAAAGACATTTATGTAGCCACCAAACATAAAAAAAAATGCTCAACATCACTGCTCACTAGAGAAATGCAAATCAAAGCCATAATGAGATACCATCTCACACCAGTTAGAATGGTGATCATTAAAAAGTCAGGAAACAACAGATGCTGGAGAGAATGTGGAGAAATAGGAACGCTTTTACAATGTTGGTGGAAGTGTAAATTGGTTCAACCATTGTGGAAGACAGTGTGGCAATTCCTCAAGGATCTAGGAATAGAAATACCATTTGATCCAGCAATCCCATTACTGGGTATATACCCAAAGGATCATAAATATTTCTATTATAAAGATACATGCACACATATGTTTACTGCAGCACTATTCACAATAGCAAAGACTTGGAACCAACCTAAATGCCCATCAATAATAGACTAGATAAAGAAAATGTGGCACCTATACATCATGGAATACTATGCAGCCATAAAAAGGATGAGTTGATGTCCTTTGCAGGGACATGGATAAAGCTGGAAACCATCATTCTCAGCAAACTAACACAAGAACAGAAAACCAAACACCGCATGTTCTCACACATTAGTGGGAGTTAAACAATGAGAATACATGGACACAGGGAGGGGAATATAACACACCAGGGCTTGTTGGGGGTTGGGTGGCTAGGTGAGGGATAGCATTAGGAGAAATGCCCAATGTAGATGACAGGTTGGTGGGTGCAGCAAACCACAATGGCACATGTATGCCTGTGTAACAAACCTGCACGTTCTGCACATGTATCCCAGAACTTGAACTATAAAAATAATAATAATAAAGAAAATGTCAAAAAGAAAACCCAAAGGAATAATTTCTCCTCTGATTATAATTAAGATTAAATGAGATAATAAATAAAAGGTAGTTTGTATACTTAAAGTGGTGAACATCAGATAGATAACACATTTTATTTTTGTTAAATCATTTATTTTTAATATATATTTTTTATTTTAATAGCTTGGGGAGTACAAGCAGTTTTTGGTTACTTGGATAAATTGTAGAGGCATGAACTTTAATTTTAGTGTTTTCTGTTGTTGTTTGTTTGTTTGTTTTTAGAAAGAAAAAGGAAAGAAAGTGAGAGTGAAAGAAAGAAATAAAAGAATGTAAGAGAGAAAGAAAGAGGAAGAGAAAGAGGGAGAGAGAACAGGATTCTTGTTCTATTGCCCAGGCTAGAATGCAGTCTAAAAATGGGTATTAAAAACCTCTATTATGCCAATAATTGTGCTTAACAATGGAGACAGGAAGGAA
>CAUYLG010006784.1:0-20250 GCA_963573385.1 Cacajao melanocephalus | reverse complement strand
GCTCCTCCGCCGGGAATCTCCTAGTCTGTGGGCAACAAAAATTCGTCTGAAAGTGCGGCGTCCACTCGCTCTCTGCGCTTTCACTGGGAGCTACAATCCTGAGCTGTTGTTAATCGGCCATCTTGGATCTCTCTCCCTTGTCATTTTTTAACAAAAACTGTGCCTTCTGAATATTATAATGTGGTAACTCTGTGTATCAGATTCTGCCTCCTTCACAGGGTTTGCTGTTGTTGCTTATTTTGGTCCTACTGTTGTCCATGTATTTAATGACTTTTCCAAATTATTTTTCCAATGACTCTACTCCTTATTGTGTGTGATCACTGAAGTCTCTCTTCTATTATCTCAGTGGTCAGCCAGTGATCTGACAGATTTCCTTAAATGCTTAAATTTATGGCAGGAAAAAGGAAATAGAAAGGTCAGCTGGCCCAATGACTTGGGGAGATGAAAAGGAAGGGAAGATAAACCTCACCCATGACTGCCTCAGTTGTGGGCTCTCCTGACAAGAGGAACTATGGGCCCCTCATAAAATTCTTATAGCATTTTTATAGATGAGTCTAATTAGGCCTATAGAGATGTAAGGCCACATAGTTAAAGAACTAGACCCAAAACCTAGTTCCCACTCTAAAATCCAGACCTTTTCTGTTATATTATGTTATATCTGTTTGTTCTAAAGGATTTGATTATTAAATCTGAATGTGGCATGAGTTATCCCACTGATGACCAGAATTGATTAGGCTTATATGACTGGCTAAGCCAGTTTCTTTCCCCTTACTTCTTATACTTCCCCCTTAGGAATTGCATGCTTGGCCAGAGACAGCCTTTCTAGAGTGGAGAGCTATTCAGAGACTTAGTTCCTTTCTAAATAGACCTATCTCTTCAGGTCCAAGATTAATTTATATGTTGTTTCAAAGGAGGCTTTTACAAATATGACTAATGCTAATTTATAAAAGGGAATTATAGACTCAAAGGCCTCAGTTTTTGAGAAATAGTCTATTAAGATAACTTGTTCTCAGGTTGACATAATGCCTCATCATATTTTATTCTACTGAGAAAGCTTTGACATTTTAAAAAGTTATTTTAAAAATTTTCTAAAAATGTAATTAATTCACAAAAGCTTCAAGAGAAGAACACAGACAAAATTAGCCCAGTACCATATGGCAAAACAACTGTAGACACCAAGAACAGCCCAGAAATGGATGGTTTCTGTACCTAAAAACCTAAGGCTTTTATCAGATCAGTATTATAAAAGAAAGCCATACCTTCTACGTACTCAACTATAAATTTAGAACATATGAACAAGAAAGCACTGCTGGCCTGCATCATGGGCATGGATGTAATGAATATTCTCTATGGGGTTCACATTCCTAAATAAATGTTTCTTTATTTTAAGTATCTGCTGGTTTCCAAGAGATTTTCTAAGGCAGAAACCACTGAAGTAATTCAGTGACAAGTTGCCATTGCAACTACAGCTGAGCTAAGGAAAAAGGATGAACTGATCCGTACCATTTAGCAATAGAATGTGACTTTCTTAACCACAGCATCCAGAAAATGGTAAAACCAATGCAGCAACAGAGCAGGAAGACCACTCCACCCTTCTAGAAGCATTCCAGTAAAGTATACTGATATCTGCAGTTTACTTTGAAATGCATAAAAAATGATAGGTGCATAAAGTGATAGGTAGATGAACAGATGTGACAAAATAAAACAGTACAATGTTTATGATAAAATCTAGATGGTGGGCATAAGAGTGATTGTTGTAAAATTCTTCCATTTTGCATAGCCGGAAATTTTTCTAATAAAATGTTTGAGGAAAAACATAAAATGGAAAAGCATTCTAATATGGTACACAAATAAGACAAACTTGGGAACGCAGTTTCTTTTTCTTTTTTTTTTTTTTAGAGACAGAGTCTCACTCTGTCACCTAGGCTGGAGTGCAGTGATGTCATCACAGCTCACTGCAGTCTTGACCTCCTGTGCTCAAACAATCTTCCCATCTCAGCCTCCTGTAGCTGGGACTACAGGCACATGCTACCATGCCGGCCTAATTTTTTGTATTTCTTTGTAGAGACAGGGTTTCATCATGTTCCCAGGCTGGTCTCGAACTCCTGATCTGAAGCTATCTGCCAGCCTTGGCCTCCCAAAATGCAAAGTGCTGGGATTACCCCCGTGAGCCAACATGCCTGGCCTAGTAGTTTCTTTAAGGGATTTAAGAACTCCTGCAGTCTTTAATCACTGTGTCTATCTCTTCAATGTAAATTAGGCTTGTGGCAGATAAATGAATTCTTTCTAGGAAAGTTTCTGTGAGACCATCAATAATTATAATGATATATCTAGGCTTAGAAAGAAAATTTAGGGGCTGGGTGCAGTGGCTCACGCTAATAATCCCCCCACTCTGGGAGGCTAAGGTGGGAAGACTGCTTGAGCCCAGTAGTTCAAGATGAGCCTGGGCAACATGGCAAAACCCTGCCTCTACAAAAAATACAAAAATTAGCTGGTTGTGGTGCCATGTGCCTGTAGTCCGAGCCTGAGGTGGGAGGATAGCTTGAGTCCAAGAGGTTGAGGCTGTAGTGAGCTGTGTTTACACCACTGTACTCTGCGGGTGGGAAAAACCCAACAACAAAAAAAACCTTACCTTTTTTCAACTAAGGCAAAGAGTAAACATTTAAAAAACAAAGAAAAACGCATTAAGGCTAACAGATCTGTCCAGTCAAACGCAAATATAAACAGCCGCAGCGAGGGGAAAGAGGGGAAAGGGAAGTTGGGGCTCTAACTGGATTTTGACTAATGCATATTTATTCATGGAAAACAACCGTGAATCATTTAAAAAGAAGTCAGTCACAGGACTGGCAGAAGAAAGTGTGTGTAACACAGCCAAAATCTGGTGCAAATAAAAGCAGAGCTGTATTTCCTCACATTCTTCTATAATGACTATAAAGTCTAGCCTGTAAGTACCTCTGTTCCTTAATTTGGGGCTTGTTTTTGGGGTTCACACCATGCATGCTATTCTCTACATAAAACAGGGAAAACACATGTGCTTCAGACAAAACCTGGTATCATATTAGCACCAAACATAAGGCAAAACACACACTTACTTTTTCTTAATACTTAAACCATGGTAGAAGATCATTTTTCTACTGAGTTTCTAGAAGGGCTCATTCTTCCATTTATAAGAGTCAAGTTTGTTTATTCTTCGTGCTCAGGAATAGGACTAGAGTAGGCAGTTATTCCTATCCCAGGAAATAAATTTTTGAAGAATATAAAGCAATTTAAATCAGGTCCTAAAACACAGTCTAAAGATAATGGTCTGAAAAATGTTCATTCTAGATAAATTCTGTTAAGAAAATGAGAATAAATAAAGCAGAATCACTTTTTTTGGGTGAACAGGGAAACACACAGCAAGGAGGGTAAAACTGCAGACTCAGAGTCAGGCTGCCTCAGTTTGTATCCTATCTCTGTGCAAGCTCAGGCTAGTTGTTTATGTCATTGATATCTCAGTTTCTTCATGTTTAAAATAGGGTTAATGATATTGTGTAGATAAAATGAGTTAATACATGTAATATGCTTAAGACAGTAGCTGTTAACTGTGTTAGCTGTTATCACCAACCATATCATGAAGCCAACAGAGACATCCAGTGTAATCATAATCGCCCTCTCCCACATACAGTTATTTAAAACAAAACTAAACAAAAAGGATACCAAAACACATTGGCCCTTTTTGGGCCATCTTTCCTTTGATGTTGCTTCTTCACTTTCATTCTTCCTTTCACCACCCAACTTTTGGAAAGAACCATGTTTGCAATTTTCACTTTCATAGCAATAATTTATAACCTGGCTTCCACTCAAAATACTCTGCTCTTGTTTTGGTTAGAGCCACTAAAGACTTTCTGTTAAATCAAATTATTTATTTTCACTCTTTATGCTTCTTAATCACTTTTTAGTATTTCACACTATTTACCCATCCCTACTTTTTGAAACAGTCTCCTTTCTTGGGTTTAATCATGACAACACTTTCCTCTAGTTCTTGTCTTCTACTCCTGATATAGCCTCAATGATTTCTGCTTTCTGCCCATCTTTAAAATACTGCCAATCCTAGGTTCTATATTTTAATGTTTTTCTTCTTCTCAATCTCAAAGGAATAGACTAGTGGCTTTCAAAATAATGTAAGTGGTAATGGTGCCCAAGTTTATATTCTATTCTAGACTTCATTCCCGTACAGCACTACAGACAACTTAGAAGAGTTATCTACTTGGATATCCAATAGAAATCTCAAACTTAAAATGCTTAAAACTAAATTTATCTCTCTTACCTTAATCTATTCTTTCTCTTCCGTTTGTTATCACAGTTAATGAAATATCACCATCTGTCTGGTCTTCCAAGATAGAAAGGTGAGACTTACCCATAATTTCTTCTTCCTTAATCATTACAACTAATTTGTCACAGGTGTTAACAATTATTTTTGAGGAACATCTCTTACATACAATCCCTTTCCTCTTTTCCCATTCCACTGCTGTATATAGTACTATAACCTTGGAGGGGTTGCTGGTTCACTCTAAGCCTCAGTTTTGTCATCTGTAGAATGAGGATAATAAGAGCATCTACCTGATAAGGTTAAATGAGAAAATGTATGTTAAGTCCTTAGCTCAGAACCTAATGAATTCTCAGTGAAATGACAGCTATTTAATTTAGGTTCCCAAGATGTTCTGCTCTTATTTTAATGAATAATTTTGCATCTCTCACATTCCTTTTGTATAAAGCCACTAAATATCTGTATCTGACATGACGATGTCCACCCCTACACTGCTACCCTTGTATTCATTAACTCACCCCACCATAATCACCCAACCTAGTAATGTGTCACTACAGTTCTTGTCACAGGGTATGTACATTTAATAATGTTTAGTAAATGAATTTGTGAATAAAGCTAATATGATTTCCACTCTCAACTGCAAAGAAGTGTGTACAGACTTGGTTTTGGTAGAACAGGAAGGCTAAGGGAAGACAGTGAAGGGTGCAAATCCAGCCTTTGAAAATCACTGCTCCGTACTGTAATAATAAAAGAAAATGAATCATTTGTTTGCCATCTTTCAGGAGTACATCCCCTGTTTAAAGGCTACTGTCATAAACAAGAAGACCATTAAATAACAAGAGAGGGAAGAAAAATGATTTTCCAAGCTCTGTGCATGTCACAGACAAGACCTGGATACTAGCCAAGGCACTGTTAATTAATGAGTAGTATTTCCTATAGGAAGCTGGGGGAAGGAGAAAAATGCCTCAGAATTAGTATTTAGAGAGGACAGTATGAATTTTTTTTTAAAAGGCTCACTTTCCTTTAGAAAAGTTATTGAGGAGGCTGGATCCACATCCATACATTTAGTAACTAAAGTCTTGCTAATGCTACATGCGGAGTTTATTGTTATGTAAACAATGACTCATTTAATTCTTCATTATTTTAAGTACAACATGCACCAAATATCTGTATGTGACATGATGATGTCCACCCCTACACTGCTTACAGAGAATCTAATTCTAATTACGAAGCTTACAGAGAACCTTACTCTAACTACCTAGACAGATACTTTTTAATGAGACATTGGTTTATGTTCTGGTCTATTCCATCTGTAATATTCTTTTTAAAAATCTGACATGAATTTCTGTTTCTGGCCAACATGGAGTAACCGGGTCTAGATTAACCCTCCCACCTAAAACAATAAACAAACAAACCTTTACACAAAATATATGAAACAATAGGTTTTAAGACAGTAGACATAAGGCAATGAAAAAGTGATTCCTAAGAGATGGAAAACAAATGAGGCAAATCCTGTGACTGCCCACTTAGTGCCTTGCAAGCATGTCCAGGCTATAATGTAAGGAGGGAGATTTCCAGTTTCCAGTCTCACATGTAAGGAGCTTGAAGTCTCCACTTCATCCTAACAACAAGTAAAAACCTGAACAGACCAAAAAATCAACAGTTCTTCCAGGATCTGTAAGAGGTGAGGGCACAGGGCAAACCACTGAGTATAGTCAGGGAGTCACAGCTTACCAGAGTGGAAAATGCAGTGGGAACCAGAGCCAGGGTAGGAAAATCTGACTTGCTATTGACAAATGGCTGGAGGCTCCATGTGGAGAAGTCTGAGAGTTAAAAACTCCAAGGGCACTCAGGGATGGGTGCTGCCACCATTTTGTGTGACTTACCTTTAGAAGCCCAACCAGGCTATGAAAATAGTAAATATGAAACTATGAAAATAGTAAATACTGAAGAAAAATCCCCTCAAGCTTCTGGCAGAAGGAGAAAAGTAGGCATTTTGAAATATGCCAAAGAACAATGCTCTTAACAAGGCCTGCCATCAGGGGAACCTAGTTCACTAGAGCCCAACCTGCTGGAGCACTATCAGTGCCTAACTGAAGGGAAGCAAGCAACTCCAGTCAGCTCTAGCATTCCATGTGGGAGAAGGGAAATACCCAACTTTGTGCTTTCCAAGAAATTTGTTATTTTCATCTAAGTTGTTGCAGTTACTGGCATTTATAAATTTTTTTATTATGCTTTCGATGTCAGTAGAATGTGTAGTGATATCTCCTCTTTCATTCCTGATATTAGTAATTTTTGTGTTTTCTCCCATTTTTCTTAAGCAATATTAAGATTCATATTTTATTTATGGGGTTTATAAATTTTGTTTGTTTTTCAAATAACTAATTTTGGCTTTGGTAATTATTGCTAATGTTTGTCTGTTTCCTACTCTACTGATTTCTGCTCTTATCTTTATTATATTTCCTTCTTTTTTACTAACATTCTCGGGTAAAGTAGTTTCTCAGGGCTGCCATAACAAATTACCACAAACTTTGTAGCTTAAAACAACCTAAATTTTATTTTCTCACAGTTCTGGAGGCTAGAAGTCCAAAATCAAAGTGTCCCCAGGTCCATGCTCCCTCTGAGGCTCAAGGAAGTTTTTCCCTTTCCTAGTTTCTGGTGCCTCCAAGCAATTCATGGTGTTCTTTGGCTTATAGCTGCATCACTCCAACTTCTGCCTCCAAACTGGCATGACCCTTTTCTTTGTGTACTTCTGTGTGACTTCTTTTCTTTTTAAAAAGATACCAGTCATTGGATTTAGGGCTCACCCTAATTTAGCACGATCTCATTTTAACTTAATTACACCTGCAAGGCCTTATTTCCAAAAAGATCATGTTCTTAGATTCTGGATGGACATGACTTTTTGGGGTACATTATCTAATTACACTGGGTTTAACAGATACATTTTAGAACCTCTGGATTCTGTTACATTCCTCTCAAGTATGCTGATTTTTGTTCACGTTAACTTAGTTGGGCTCAAATTCTCCTTGGTGATAATAAGCAGCTGAAATACATAAGTTACTTCAGCTTCTGGGTGCTGCTTTATTTGCAGAGCGTATTAGGATTTCTTCTATATATATATATGGTTCAGTAGTCAGCCAAAGATTTGGGGCAGGATTTACACACACATTTTGGGATCCACTGCCTCTGCAGCTCCCTTTCTTTCAGAATTTCCTTGCTAAATTTCCAGTGTTCTGCCAGCTTTGGGATTCTGTCCTTTGATACTTCAAGTAAGTAAAGCTGTGGCTTTCTGCCACCTGAAGCCATCCACAGATTGGAAAGAGTCCTTAAGCAAAATGCCACAAACTTGAAAATACACTGGTTTTGGTCCCTATATTCCAAATGTAAACTCACTTCCCACTTCCATCTGCTTTTTGCCACTCTCCAGTGCCTTCAAATAGTTCTTTTTTGTACTTTGTTCATATTTTATAATTGTTTTCCATGGAAGGCTTAGTCCAACCCAGAAATTCTTCTATTAACAAAAGCTGGAATTGAGACATGTTTTTATTAATGGCTTTAAAATGCTTCAGCAAAGTGCACATTCATTTGTCAGGGCATAGGTGCCAGATAATGATTTTACCTCATTAACTCTGATAGGAATATTTTTAGCTTAAAAATTCTCAGCAACTAGTTCTTACAGTACAGCCAGTACAGCTACCTATTTATAGGTAGGTGTTAGCCAAGGTAAAAAGACCTACTGAAGTCCCAGCAGCATTCAGCAGAGCAACATGTCCCTATAGATCAGTATTACATAAACTCTACCTAGGAATTTTTCTAACCCTCTCAGATTTCTGCTAATAAAGAGAATCAGACAAAGAAGTAACAGAGGTATTTAAACAAGTCTTTTTTAGTGAAAAGAAAAAAGGGAGAAAACAAGAAAAAAAGAGACTAAGCAAGGAGACAGATATTTTCATCATATCTTAGTAATTAGTTACTACAAAGAATGGTGGGAAGGACTCTTTAAAAAGCAACTCTTTTAAAAAGAGAAGGGAAAGGAACAATCTTCACTATTAGCAGACTTCCTCAATAATTAAGAAGATATGATATTTACTTGGCAGCCTATAGTCTATTCTATGTAGAGATTAGATCTATACCTAAACTGGATTTTTTTTTTTTAAATAGGTTTTACTTTTTCACCCAACAATTAAAAAATCATATCTGGGGTGTAGTTTTTATTTTAGCGATTTAGACTGAAAAGTACATTTCATCCTGAGGTTTGGCAAATCTTTGAAATTTGAGAGTATAACAGAGAATCACAGAGAGGGTAAAAGAGAAACGAACTAAGTTAGATCTCGATTCTAGTTCAGGTTTATTATTATATGACCCTGGGCAAGCGGAATTAACTGCTTTCGGAGGCAGTTTCATTAATGTGAAACAAAGGACTTGCATGAAATCTTTAAGATTCTTAGTGCTAAAAAAAGCTTTACAAGAATCAGATTTTGAACATATAAGAATTGATACTGACTACGAACTAACAATAACTCAAATGTTATTTCCCTTGCTTCCTCACCGAATCCCTTTGCCACTTCATTTCCCCCGACTTCCGCATAATCTTCTGTAAAAAACAGGGTCAATGAAGTCCGGCATGTCTCTGAAAAGAAATCTCTAGAGCTGAAGATTCTCAATCTAAGACCTTTCTAGAACTTAATCTAAAACCTTTATCTGACTCATAAGACATAGGGGAAAAACAGTTAAAAATGGGGGGGACTCCTTGGAAACAATCAGTTTATTTTTGAAAACACTATGTTCCTTCTTAAGGTGTCCTTTCTGTATAGTGCTCACCAATGAGGACTGCTGTACCCAGTCTAAGACTTTCAGTCCTTTGAAAACATTATATGATATGATATGCGCTATATAAAAGCATGGGGTTTTATGAGTTTAGTATTTCCTAGCAGGACTTAGAGCTTTTTCCTTTTACTAGATCAGCTCCACTCTCTAAATATCTTAATTTACCTCTCCTTTGGGTCACAATCCTGTTTCTCATTTATAGCCACTGGGATCATTTAACCACAGGCATTGTATCACAGTAGGTTATGTGCTCAGCCATACCACTGTGCGACCTTTTGCAAATTACTTAACTCCTCTCTCCATCTCGATTTCTTACTCTGCAAAAGGGGATACATATACCTCATGGGGCTGTCATGATAATGTAGTTATCAGCATGAAACCTGGTACACAGTACATGCTTGGTAAATACTAGTGATCATCATGCTTTCATCCTGTCCTTCCCATGCTTGATGATGAACTCTGTTCAAGTCGTTTCACTTTACACATTTCTCAATCACTTTCAGGAGTCTTGGCAGCATCATTACTTTCACATTTCAGTGCCATCTGTTGCCTACTCCCGATGTTTGTTCTTCCATAAGGGGATAGGCTAATTAAAACACAAATCTACCCTCTTAAATCTTTAAGTGAATAGAAGAGCATGGTTAACTATAAGCACAATGTTGTACAGCAGACCTCTAGAACTTTTTCATCTTTCATGCCTGATACTTTATACCCATTGAACAGCAACTCCCCATTTGCTCCTTCCCTCAGCTCCTGGCAACCACTATTCTACTTTCTATTCTGATGACTACTTTAGATCCTCATATAAGTGGAATCATGATATATTTGTCCTTTTGTGACTGGCTTACTTCATTTAGTAGAATGTTCTCAAGTTTCATTTTCTTGATCTATTCATCCTTCAACATTTAGGTAGTTTCTGCCTCTTGGCAGTTGTGAATGATGCTGCAATAAACATAGGAGTGCAAATATCTCTTTAAGAACCTGATTTCAGTTCTTTTGGATAAATATCCAGGAGTGGGATTGCTGGACGATAACGTAGGTCTATTTTAAATATCTGATGAACCTTCATGCCCTTTTCCATAGCAACTGCACCATTTTACATTTCCACCAACAGTGTATGGGGTTCCAATTTCTCCACATCCTCATCAACACTTGTTATTGTCTTATTTTTTTTTTTTTAAATAATGGCCATGTTAACAGGTGTGAGGTACTATCTCATTATGGTTTTGATTTGCATTTCCCTGAAGATTAGTGATATTAAGCATTTTTTTCATATACCTATTGGCCATTTGGATGTCTTCTTTGAAGAAATGTCGATTTAAGTCCTTTGCCCATTTTTAAACATTGTTTTCTTGTTATTGAGTTATAAGAGTTTCTTATATATTCTGGATATTAACCCCTATCAGATATATGGTTTGAAAATATTTTCTCCTATTCCATAGGTTGCCTTTTCACTCTATTATTTCTCTCTCTTTTTTTTTTTTTCAGACACGTCCTCATTCCGTCACCCATGCTGGAGTGTAGTGACATGATCATAGCTCACTGAAGCTGCAGCCTTGGACTCAAGTGATCCTCCTGAGTATCTGGAACTACAGGCGTGTACCACCATGCCTGGCTAATTTTTAAAGTTTTTGTAAAGACAGGTCTCACTATGTTGCCCAGGCTGGTCTTGAATTCCTGGCCTCAAGTGATCCTCCTGCCTCAGCCTCTCAAAGTGTTGGGAACATAGGAATGATCCACTGTACCCAGCCTGTTATCTTTTTTAAGTACTAAAAATACTGATGCCAAATACTGATGACTCATCTGGCACAGAAATAATTTTAGTCTTTGTGTTTTACTGAATTAATAAAATTCATTAAGCATTGTGTTGGCATGTTCTTATACATTATCTTACTATCTCTGTTCCTTTAGTTCTTTTCCATCACATGTTCTATTTCGCTGTCCATCTGGCAGTGCATATTCTTTAAAAATTTTTTTTTAGCTTTTCTTAAGTATCAACAGAGTTAATTTTAAAGGTAATAAACTGTAACTTGTTTTCTTCAAAATTGCTTTTAAATGTTGCTAATTTCTATTCCTGCACACTAACTGAACAAAGATGCTGGCAAGGATAACTATAAGACAGAGAAATGACATGATTCTGAGCTGCATTTTAGAAAGATTAGTTTGGCAGCCAGTCATTAGAGAGATTAGATGACAGAAAGACCAGAGAAGCAGAAAAGATAACTAATGTGTCCTCAGCTTAATACCTGGGTGATGAAATAATATGTACAACAAACTCCCATGATACAAGTTTACCTATGTAACGAACCCCGGCACCCAAAATAAAAGTTAAAAAAAAAAAAAAGAAGATAGAAAGACTAGAGGAGGGAGACAAGTTAATTAGCAATATTGAGAATGGAGAGAATGTGAGAAGCTCTGTAAGAGCTGAACCCTTAGGGTCCGTTCCTGACTAGATATAAGAGATAATGAAGATGGTGATTCAAAGCTGACTCCAAGATTTAAAGCTCAAGTGAGAGGAAACTGAGCTCAAGTGAGAGGAAACTGAGGACTCCAAGATTTAAAACTCAAGTGAGAGGAAACTGAGTAGTAAGAAACAGAGGAACTGAAGCGGGTTTGGGTAAATGAATCATGAGGTATCCTCTCTGAGCACAGCTCCTGCTGAAATATTCAACAGTGTTTGCCATCTCCAATACCGCGGAGTACAGAGTATCTACCACAAGCCAACATACTGCTATTATTGTATTACTAATTGCTTTTAATATTATGTTGTATACTACATCGTATAGAGTGGTGGTTAAAAGTACAGGCTCTGGAGTTGGCCAGAGGTAAACGGAATCCTAGCACTGCCAATTACTAGACATACAACCACAAGCAAGTTATTTAATCTAAGTCTCAGTTTCCTTATTACCACTACTTACATCAAAGAGTTGTGAGGATCAAATAAGAATACGTTTAAAGCTCTAAACACCGTGGCCACAAAGAGTAAGAACTCCAGTAAACGTAAGCTATCATTTTTACACAGTGTCTCAACATTTGTCTTAATGTTTTAAAAAGTCCATTGCATTCTATTAATGTGGGGATAAAAAAGGGGGAAGGCTTATTTTACTCTGAAAAAAACCTTACTTTGAATCTCTGAATAACTTGCATATTAAATTTCAGCTTTCTGACATTGGTCTTATGGGAAAACATTTGTTGAGAAAAATCTGGAGTCACTGCTGAGTGGAATTTTCAGAAAGAGAACAAAGATCTTTGAAGAACAGTTAAAAAAAAAAAAAAGAGAGAAAACCCAGTTCTCCCAAAGGTTATTGCTTTTTTACATGCGTCGTCACATTTAATACCTCAAAATGTAGAGGAAACACAAAAACAGTAAAGCTTTTAAAATAGGAAATATTTGATAAAATATTTATAACTATGTCAATACGGTTTGTTTTTTTTTAGTTTTGCACTCTTAGAGTGTTGGCTTTTAAGGTGATATCCATTTATTTTTGGGAATATCAAAACTGGCTATTTTAACTAGTTGACATTTAAGATAAAATATTCTAAAGTGAACTCTCACTGATGAAACAGCCTTTCATTTACGGCCCTACAAATGAAATCATCTCGTTCTTTAATTTTATGAGTATCTGGGGAAGTTATTCCACAACAAACTTTTTATATGCTACAAGATTGAAAAACTTAGATCATTTTACTGAACTACAAAAATTTTTGCAAAGTGTTATCTAAGCAAATTTATTGGCATTATGGTTACTTTAGTAGATCTAGTCACTTTTAGGAAAAATAATAAGATTAATTGGGAAGCTTATTCTTTAAATCTAATTTAGATCAAAGCATCAAAATGGCTTAGGAGTATGTTATTTTTCCTTACTGCACTTAAGGCATTTAAAAATATTTCCACTGATAAATCTTGCAGCGTTAGATGTCATGATTACAGTTCATTCATGTTACTCCACAGTCTTTTAAAAAAGTGAGTATGTGAATATTAGAAGATTAAGTGGTTTATAGACTCTTCTCTTTCTCAAAGGTTACTTTTCTCTTGCAGGTCTTGTGAAAAACTTGTCATGTATTAGCTACTGTTAAGGTTTTCAAACTTTAAGACATAATTTACCAAATAAGACTGGTTTATTAGATTTGTGCACATATCTAGAGTGACTTTATTTACTTTTAATTATTATTTTCTTACAGAGTGACTTTAATAAGTAGAGGTTTGCTTTAAAAAAATCACAACCAGACTACTCCAAGAAGCAGACTAGTATCTAGCAGACATTCAAAGACATTTTCAGACTTTCAGGTACTCTGCAGAAGAGCTGGCTGGGGTGAGGGGAACAACCTCACACAACTAAAACTTATAATCTACCCATATATTTACTACAGGAAGTTACGTGTATGCAACGTTATCCTTTGATTTTGAATCTACTTAAGAACAAAATTTAATCTTACTTGTAGAGATGAAATAATGAACAATGAGGTAGAAAAGACTGATGGAAATATTCCCTTGTAAATGTGAAAGCCAGCCAGGCAACAAGCAAGATGACTAAGCAACCTCAGGGATGTGTGACTCAGTAGGCTAATGTAAGAAGAGCATTTAGCTCCATGACATGCATCTTAGTCATCTTCATAAAGGATTCATTGTTTCAGAAGAGTACGGGACTCATAAATGGTGTCAAGTACGGATTTTATAAAAATTAAATTTATTGCTTTGATAAAACCAAGTTAACTGTGACAGGGCCAATTTCACATAAATTCTGCCAATGAATCAGACTATCATTGGTACATATGCCCTCCAACCTAGTGTCTATTAAAGTAGCTAATAACTAAACACAAAGCCTCTGAATGGCCTTTTATGTAATGAGATTTAGTAAAAGTTCTAAGGAAACCAGCATATATTGAGAAATGAAGTTTTAATTAACAATGTATAATTTCTTCAAGAACAGTGTGGTTATAATTTAAGACCAGGTGGGTTAGGTTCTCAACATTAATTTACCCCAAGTAGTTACTATTCAAAGTCACCATGCTAGAATTTGCTTTGTATATTTTAACTCCTGCTGGTTCTCTTCATATATCCCATTATAAGATTTATTACATTTATCCATAAAAATAAACTATTTCTTCCTTCCTTGTAATAGGCAGCAAACTTAGTTTCTATCTTTCTTTGTGGAATGAGAGTTTCCATTAAGATAATCAGAAAGAGTGGACATTTTCAGGTGGAAAATTTCCAGCATAACTCCACATTAATATAATGGAGATTAAATTAAAAAATATGAACCCCAAAATAATTTAAAAAAATTTTTTTTGAGACTGTTTCCCAGGCTGGAGTCCAGTGGTGCAATACAGGCTCACTGCAACCTCTGCCTCCTGGGTTCAAGCGATTCTTATGCCTCAACCTCCTGAGTAGCTGGGACTATGGGCCTGTGCCACCATGACTGGCTAATTTTTATATTTTTTTAGTAGAGAGGGGATTGTACCATGTTGCCCAGGGTGGTCTCAAACTCCTGACCTCAGGTGATCTGCCTACCTCGGCCCCCCGAAGTGCTGGGATTACAAGCATGAGCTACCGCACCCAGCTTAATTTTAAAATTTTAAGTTAAAAACTTTATTTGTTAAATTAATTCAAATTAATATCTATCAAAGACCTTAGGCTTTGGGAGTAGAAAAGGCACGTGTGGTAGTTTAGCTAGCTATATAATGTGTAATAGTACACAATCTTCTATGACTTTTATCATTAGCATTCAAGCTCTTGGATGGTTGACAGCTAGGAATCTACTAAAACTTGCTGAAAGGAAACCTTGGCCAGTAGACTCACATGACCTCTCCCTTGTTGGGACAGGTTTCTGGAAACATCAATTTTGGCAGAACATTTGTTCAAAACAGCTGTTTTGAAGAGTTAAAAAAAAAAAACTTTTTACTAATGAAGCAATGTTGATGTCAATATCTCACTTGGAGATGTTATCCCAACAACTTCGGCTTCAGCAGTCAAAAGACCATTATTATCAAACAACTGCAGTTACTATTATGGCAACTGTTAAATTAATTATGTGTGTACTCTTAAACCATGTTCATGAATAACATATAACCAGCTCTCAAACTACACATTTTTGCATTTCTGTAAACAAACTGTATGGACCTTGAGGCATAAAGCTTATCTTCAATTACAATGACATCCTCTAAACTAGCGGTTTTAAAAGTGTGATCTGCAAAATCACCTGGAAGGTTTGTTAAGACATGGCTTGCCAGCCCCTCTCTCAGAATTTCTGATTCAGTAGGTGTGAAATGGGGCTAAAGAATCTGCATTTCTGAAAACTTCCTAGTTAAGTCCACTCCTGCTGCTCCCATGAGCACACTGTGAGAGCCACCGAGCATGCCTATTGCAATAGTCTCAGTGAGAGGCAATACTGAAGAGGGTGAAAAGTAGTTGGATTTGGAAGCCCTTTGGAGGGGTAGAGCCAACAAAACATGTTTTTAAACATCATGATCCTAAAATAAAATAAAAGTGTCATCTGAAGATCTCTAGATTCTTGAGATGTTCTTGGAGTTTGCAAAGTCAAAACTATATTTATAGTACTAAGAGGTTATTTGCCTCTTTCCATTATCATTCTTTCACAAGTGTACAGTGGAATTTTCCATAGCTTACATGACTTTAACATGTAATGGGTCTATCATTTATAAAAAATGAAAAAATGAATATTTCAATAATTCCTATTTAAAAAATCTATTTTAAACAAAGAGTAATACTTAACATATTAGTTTTCACTTCTAATATGTTAATATCAATTTATCTCATATAAGTAAAAGCTCAATTTTTTTCTTTTTTTAAATGAGACAGGGTCTCATGCTATCACCCAGACTGAAGCACAGGAGAGCAATCATGGCTCATGGCTCACTGCAGCTTTGGCCTCCTAGGCTCAAGTGATCCTCCCACCTCTGCCTCCTGAGTAGCTAGGACTACAGGTGCACACCACCATACATGGTTAATTTTCAAATATTTTTTGTAGAGATAGGGTCTTGCTATGTTGCCTAGCATAACTGTCCCTGCTAAGCTCCTGAGCCAGAAGCCAAAAGCCTACAACACCCAGTATTTCTAGGTGATTTCCTGTCAAAGTATGAACCTGTTTCACCCTGCTTAGTTTCCAAAGGTAAGCCAAAAGCCTACCCTTTTTAAAATGAGTATAAAAGGGTTCTGGAACCAAAAAGTTTAAGAAATGCTGCTCTTAATAGAATAATACAAAATTCTGCTTATATGAAGTTCCCAATCAATGCTTGCCACCTCAAATGTTCTTTAGATATGTATCCAGAGGGATATTATTTCAGACAGTCTCTATACTTGGAATCAGTCAGTCAATAAACTTAGTTATCTACTAGGTACACTACAGCGTATATGAGCATTGACTACCATCTCTAGGATCATTTAAACCAGAACTGTGATTAAAAAACTATTTCAGAGTAAAATACCTAGGAATACAGCTAACCAGGTAGGTGAATTATCTCTACAAGGAGAACTACAAATCACTGCTCAAAAGAAATCAGAGATGACACAAACATATGAAAACATATTTTATGCTCATTAATAGGAAGAAACAGTATCATTAAAATGGCCATACTGCCAAAAGTAATTGATAAGATTCAATGCTATTCCTATCAAACTACCAATGACATTCTTCACAGAACCAGAAGAAACTATTTTAAAATTTATATGGAACCAAAAAAAGAGCCCAAATAGCCAAGGCAATCCTAAGGAAAAAGAACAATGCTGGAAGTACCACACTACCTGATTTTGAGTTATACTACAGGACTGCGGTAACCAAAACAGCATGGTACTGGTACAAATAGACACAAAGACCAATGGAACAGAATAGAGAACCAGGAAACAAGACTGCACACCTACAACTACCTGGTCCTCAACAAAACTGACAAAAACAAGCAATAGGTTTTTTTAAATAAATGGTGCTGGGACAACTGGCTAGCCATATGCAGAGGATTGAAACTGCATTCCTTCCTTACACCAGATATAAAAATTAACTCAAGATGGATGAAAAACTTAAATGTAAAATCTCAAACTATAAAAACCCTGGAAGACAACCTAGGCAATACCATTCTGGACACAGAAATGGGCAAAGATTTCACGATGAAGATACTGAAAGTAATTCCAACATGAGCAAAAACTGACAATCAGGATCCAATCAAACTAAAGAGCTTCTGTACAGCAAAAGAAACTATCAACAGAGTCAACAGTCAACCTAAAGAATGACAGAAAATTTTGCAAACTATGTCTCTGACAAATGTCTAATACCCAGAATATACAAGGAACTTAAATTTATAAGAAAAAAAGAGACCACACCATTAAAAAAAAATGGACAAAGGACATAAACAGTCACTTTTCAAAAGAAAACATATATGCAGCCAACAAGCATATGAAGAAGAGCTCAGTGTCAGAACACAGGACACAGGGAGGGCAACAGCACATACTGGGGCCTGTTGGGGGGTAGGGTGCAAAGGGAGAGAGAGCATTAGAACAAATACCTAATGCATGCGGGGCTTAAAACCCAGGTGACGGGTTGACGGGTGCAGCAAACCACCATGGCACATGTATACCTATGTAACAAACCTGCATGTTCTGTACCTGTATCCCAGAAGTTAAAGTAAAATTTTTTTAAAAAAGAAAAAGAGCTCAATGTCACTGATCATTAGAGAAATGCCAATCAAAAGCACAGTGAGATGCTGTCTCATACCAGTGAGAAAGACTATTAATAAAAAGCCAAAATATAACCAATGCTGGCAAAGTTGCGGAGAAAAATTAACACTTACACACAGTTGGTAGGAGTGTTTTCCACAATCAGTTCAATTATTGTGGAAAACAGTGTGGCAATTCCTCAAAGACCTAAAAATAGAACTGCCATTCAACCCCACAATCCTGTAACTGGGTATATGCCCAAAGGAATATAAACTCGGTATACGCCCAAAGACGCATGCACATGTATGTTCACTGCAGCACTGTTCACAATAGCAAAGACCTGGAATCAACTTCAATGCCCGTCGATGGTAGATTGGTTAAAGAAAATGTGACACATATACACCTGGAATACTATAAAGCCATAAAAAAGAACGAGATCATGTCTTTTACAGGAACACGGATGGCGTTGGAGGCTGTTAATCTTGGCGAACTAATGCAGGAACAGAAAACCAAATGCCACATGTTCTCACTTGTAAGTGGGAACTAAATAATGAGAACACATGGACACATAAAAGGGAACAACAAACACTGGGGCCTACTGGTGGGAGGAAGTACAAAGAGGGAGAGGATTAGGAAAAATAATGAATGGATACTAGGGTGATGAAATAATCTGTACAAGAAACCCCCATGATACAAGTTTCTGCACATGTACCCCTAAACTTAAAATAAAAGTTAAAAAAAACCTATTTCATTGAACTTGTTGAAGTATCCTTTAAAATGTAGAAAGAGATACCTCTATTCTGAAGTGGAAAGATATATCTTAATGCAGACTAAAAAAGGCTTTCAATCATTTTATTACTTTTTTGGGGGTAGTTTCATTTAGTCATAATCAGAAGGAAAAGATGTCAAACTAAAATATAATTGCAATTTGTATATTCCTTTAAATAAAATTAGAAAGCATGATGTGACATGTTTTTAAAAATTATTCCAGGAAAACAAATCTGATTCTTTTTCTGAAATAAAGTACAACATTGTGGATATAATAATCACAAATTATAAAGGCTTGCCAAGCAGGTCTGCAGAAACATAAGGAACGTTTATCTGCCCAAGTTTGCTTTCCTTTCTTGATAATGTGTTTTAAGTTGTATCATAAGGCATATAATTCATCTGTAAACAATATTCAAGATAACATGTTACTTTTTGAGAGAAGATTATTATGCAGGAACTCTAAATTCTGAATTGAAGTATTACTAGTTTTATACGGCTAAGTAAACCCCACCCTGATTCTTATGGATCAATGCACCCAGCTGGATGGCATGTTCTAACCATTTAGACTGCTAAAAGGAAAGCTCTTGAAAAACAAAGATGACCTCAAGGAACTGAAATACTAGTATCACAGCACCTTTGTCAATGAACAAACCCCAGCTTTAAGCATTACTGTAAACGATAAGTTAAGACACTATTTGCAAGGGATATGAAATTAGTATTTTTAGAAATTTATTATTTAGGCAGAGCCCTTCCTAAAGATTTAGGTAAGCTTTGGAAAAATCTCTGAATGTGCTTTTGTTCTTTCACTGAAGATTTCAGCTGAAGATCAATGCAATGGAAAAGATCTTTGTTGCGTTCGAGGTAAAACTGGTATCTGTGTGTAAACATCAAGCTCACCAGAATGTATCTGTTAAAGACTTTATTAAATCTTCAGATGCTAGAAGCAGATAGGTGCTATCACATACCAACAGAACTCAACATAAATGTTTCCCAAAAATTACCCTGCTAAAATCTGTCAATTAATTTTGTTTTCTATATAGTATAACACCTATTATTCAACGATTAGTAAAGCAGAAAATAAAGTCAACAATGTATGTTTTTTAGTAGTGAGATGCAAGATGATTCCAATGTAGCAGATTTTCAATCAAATCTGAAGGTCCATCCATATAGATCAGTAGTTCTGTCCAATCTTTATTAAGGCTGTGCATTCTGGTCTGGGCACAAATCAATTATTTGGTCTCTCTCTCTCTCTTTTATTATACTTAAAGTTCTGGGGTACATGTGCAGAATGTGCAGGTTTGTTACATAGGTATACATGTGCCATGGTGATTTGCTGCACCCCATCAACTCATTATCTACATTGGGTTTTTCTCCGAATGCTATCCCTCCCTACCCCTTCAGCCTTCAACAGGCCTCAGTGTATGATGCTCCCTCTTCCCTGTGTCCATGTGTTCTCATTGTTCAACTCCCACTTATGAGCGAGAACATGTGGTGTTTGGTTTTCTGTTCTTGTGTTACTTTGCTGAGAATCATGGTTTCCAGATTCATCCATGTCCCTGCAAAGGACATGAACTCATCCCTTTTTATGGCTGCATAGTATTCCATGGTGTATATGTGCCACATTTTCTTTATCCAGTCTATCATTGATGGGCATTTGGGTTGTTTCCAAGTCTTTGCTATTTTG